>JBBPOK010000748.1:0-13171 GCA_038091415.1 Leccinum variicolor | reverse complement strand
AGGCTTTCCAGACGTCCAAGGGGACGAACTCGACGTCGACACCCTCTGCAAGGTTGGAGACGAGGTTGGCGTCGCGGTCGACGAGTGGCGTGTTGTCGACGGCGGGGACGTCCTTTTCGTCGAGTGGACCAGACTTGTCGTCGATGCCCTGACAGGCGGAGTCCCAGCGTCTGTACCAAGCGCGGGACACGATGTACCAGGTATCGCCGACTTGCATCTGCCTGAGACGACGCTCGGTGACGTACTGAAGTTTCTGGGCGGGAGTGAGATTTGGCGGGGGATCTAGAGGAGGAGTTGGGGGTGGCATGAGAGTGACTGTGTCTACAGATTGTTCGCCCTGTTCTGACATGTAAACGTCGATGTCGACTTGTGTGGCGCGAACTGGAGTTGCAGCGGAGGAGGGATCTTCTGACGCTGCTCTCTTGAGTGACGACGAGTCCGAGTTCGAATTGATCGAGTCTGAGCGTTGTCTCTTGCGACGTTCGCTCGTTCCCGACGACGACGACGGCGACGACGCTGCTGGCGATGGCAGGCTCATCGCGGTCAAAAGTAAAGTAATAAAGCCACCAAAGGGGGGGTCGCAAAGTGACCATGTTAGCTAAACACTTCTGCAACGCACCCGCCTCGCTTGTCCTCGACTCCCTCGCCGGTCTATGCGTACTCAACCCACATCTCGTACTCGATACAGCTCACAAAGGTGCGCTCATAACTAAGCATTGATCACCGCTTGCAGATCGTCCTAGTCGTTCATCTCGCTCGCCATGACCGCTCAAAGGTTGCCCTCGTCTGTGGTGGCGGGTCTGGTCACGAGCCTTCCCACTCTGCATTCGTCGGTGCGTATGCTCGCATTTCCCGCCGTTGCATCTCGCCCATCTTCCTGCTTCAGGTCAGGGAATTCTCTCAGGTAGATTCGCGTTTGGTCTCGGCGGGCGCTTGATTCCTTATTTCATACCCAGCCGCTGTCTGTGGAAGCGTGTTCGCGTCACCAAGTGCGAGCCAGGTCCGTCGTGCGATCGACTTGGTGAGCAACGATGCTGGGTGTGTCTCCTCGCTGCTCTCCGCTTCCGTAATCTGACCACATCCCAGTACGCTCATTATCGTAAAGTAATCCAATCAGCCCTTCTTCGCTCCCGTCTTGACGGCATTCTTAGAAACTACACCGGCGACGTCCTCAACTTTGGACTCGCAAAGGAGCAGTACGCTGCCGTTCACCCAGAAAAGTCGGATCGCGTCAGATTCTTGGTCGTCGGTGACGACGTTGCAGTTGGTCGTGAGCAGGGCAAGATCGTCGGCAGGAGGCACATCATCCTCCTTTCTGCCTCTTCTTTTACTAATCGCTTCAAATTCACAGAGGTCTTGCTGGCGTCTGCCTCGTCTACAAGATCGCAGGCGCACTCGCAGCCCGTGGAGGCTCCCTCAACAGCGTCTATTCCATGGCCGAACACGTCTCTTCTCGCATCGGTACCATCGGTGTGGGGCTAGAGCATTGCCATGTGCGCATTCAATTCTCTGTATGCGCTCGGTATTCGAACTATACATAGGTTCCGGGCACTGCGATACCCGATACTCATCTTGGTTCCGACGAACTCGAGATCGGGCTCGGCATCCACAACGAGAGCGGCCATCGCCGCATCTCTCCAGTGCCTCCGCTCAACGAACTCATCCCAGACCTCATCCAGATGATCACCTCCACCACCGATCCCGATCGATCCTTTGTGCCTTTCAAGAACGACGGCACCGACCACGTCGTGCTGCTCGTAAACAACCTCGGCGGTCTCAGCGAGCTCGAGCTCGGCGCCGTCGTCGGCGAAGCGAAGCGTGCGCTAGATAAACAAGGCATCAAGGCGAGGCGCGTCCTGGCCGGGTCGTTCATGGTTCGTTTTTTCTATCTCATCTTCCATATGCGATGAGGAACTGATACTGGAATAGACGAGCCTCAATATGCCAGGGTTTTCACTCACGCTTTTGCTTCTCCCCGACAACTCCATTTCTACGGATGACATGCTCTCCCTCCTCGATGACCCTACCAACGCTCCAGGGTGGAAATGGTCCTCCAATACTGAACCAAGATCGATCGCTGAGGAGACGACGTCTTCGACGGCCGCGATCCATACCACCCCTTCAAGCAGCCAGTCTTCTTGCCTCACAGCTCTGGACGCACGGTCTTTCGAAGCTGCCATCGAGCGCGCCTGCAAAGCTCTTCTGGCAGCCGAGGGCGAGATCACGGACATGGACAAGATCGCTGGCGACGGCGATTGCGGCCTTACACTCAGCGCGGGTGCATCGGGTCAGTTGGTACAATATCTCTTTACCCCAGTTACTGATGGGCCGCCGATCCGAAGGTGTGCTCCAAGATCTGAACCAGGGTGTGATCACAGGTAGAGACGTGATCAACAGTATGATTGCCATATCCAGAGTGGCTGAGGATAAGATGGGCGGGACGAGCGGGGCGTTGTACTCGTCCGTGTCCAACGTTGCATGTTCTACGTGACCGGGCTGAGCGTCTTTACAGGATCTTCTTCTCCGCTCTCGCCCAAGCGCTGGCGCGTTCGTCTGCGACCGTGGCCACTATTGAAGTGTGGAGCGATGCACTCAAGTCGGCTCTCGCCCAGCTGTACACGTACACGCGTGCGCGACCACCCTCGCGCACGCTCGTCGATCCGCTGACTGCGTTTGTGGATGCACTTCCGGCTGGGTTCGAGGGTGCCGTCAAGGCCGTGCAAGACGCTGCAGAAAATACGAGAGACATTCCTGCCAAGGCGGGTAGGAGTGCGTACGTCGGTGGCGAGTGGTTGAAGGAGCAGAAGGTTCCTGACCCGGGTGCATGGGGAGTCAAGGTGATCATAAGTGCGTTCACGTGACGTGTATGTAAGTGTAAATGTGTAAGAGTACCCCACCGGTTATGATAGCGAGCATGAGAAGTAGCGACCTCCCACATCACAACTAGTAATGGATGCTCAACAGTGCGACCTCTGCCCGACACCGCCGCCGACGTCGTGCACGGAGCCTTCCTGCATCATCCCTGAGTTCACCCCAGAGTGCACAGATGAGTGCCTTGTCGTCGCTTGTGATGACCCCGAACATGGCTCTCCGTCCTGTCTCGTCACAAACGGCCACGCACTCTGCGATGGCACCTGCACGACCGCCGCAGCTTGCACAGACTGCCCCGGCCTTGACGAAATCGTACTCATCGTTCTTCCAACCTTATCCACTTCCACTTACCCTCCTTTTCCCGCAGCTCCAGTGTTGTACTGACTACCACCCGTATCTCGCCGATACAAAACCTTACGAAACAACATCGCCCTTTGCTCGCTGGGAATTTCCCGACCTGTCGTGCGATTGTGACCACGACTTGCAGCCCATAAGTCCTCAACCCTCCCTCCCCGCCTCTATACAAGCCTTCATATCAGACTCTTCTATTCCTTCCAGCGCTGCCACATCCCCTTCCCTTTCCCCATTCTCACCACAGCTTCATGCCTCCTCCCTATTCAACCTTCAACCCTCTTCCACCCAATCTTTCACCTGCATGTGGGCAAACTGTGGTGCTGCCTTTAGCTGTCTCTCGGATCTCGTGGGCCACGTCAATCTCCAACATCTCTGTCTTATGGATGCCCCAAATCACTCTGCCCCGTCTGTTCAACCACACCCAGACCCAAATCTCTCCTGTCACTGGGGTGACTGTGCAATGTTCCCGTCTCCCTCCTCTATTCCAAGCTCCTCGTCCGCACTTTCGGATGATGATGTTATCAACGTCCTCGCAACACACCTCATGCAAGACCACCTTGGTCTCTATCCCCCCACACCCTCTACTCCTCTTCTGATTCTATCCGCGGCCCAAGACACTCCCGACACTGTACATCCATCACCCGTCACGCCTGATCCGCCCTTACACGATTGCTCGGGCACTCATGTCTGCAAGTGGAAATCATGCACCGAGATATTTTCCTCGTGCGATGATCTCACAACTCACATCGCATCCGTCCACATCGGAGGTGGAAGAGCTCATTACGAATGTTTCTGGGAGGGCTGCAATAGGTTCGGCACCAACCGCTTTTCTAGCAAGCAAAAGATTTCCAGACATCTCCAGGTTCGTATGACATCCCGTTTCGTCACAATCCGCTCACGACACACACTCTAGTCGCACACCGGCCACCGCCCCTTTCAATGTCAGGTATGCAGCCAAAGTTTCTCCGAGGCCGCCACTCTCCAACAGCACATGCGTCGTCATACACAAGAGAGTACGTCGTCTCCTATGTAATTTTAGATTCCAGTACGACAGATTACAGGGCCGTACGTTTGTGATTTTCCCGGGTGTGGCAAGGCCTTTGCCATCACGGGCGCCCTGACCATTCACAAGCGCACTCACAACGGGCTGCGACCGTTCAAGTGTAAATTTTGCGACAAGTAAGCATCTGTGCATCCGTCGACCCCTTTTCTCCTCTGACAGCCGATTCCCAGAGCCTTTTCAGAATCTTCTAATCTATCAAAACATGTGAGTCGACATGCTTTCCAAGCTATTTATTCCATCTCACTCGTTCGGTCAAAAGGTTCGGACGCATACTGGTGCGCGTCCGTACGTATGTACCGAGGACGAGTGCAGAAAGGCTTTCGCTAGACCGGATCAACTAGCAAGACACATGAATGTGCACCGAAAAAAAGACACGAGGGGATAATCAATCTACGCGCAGTTACATATATAGTCTAGACTCTAAAGTATACGGACTTAATATGTATATCACGTTTGCGATCAGACAAATACATAGCAAAGAGCAGGACATGCGAGGTATAGGAAACAGTCGATTTGAAGCAGGGACGAGACAAAGTTGTTAAATGACGAATAGAGATATTCTCACTGCTGTCCATCTAATGACATTTTATCGATTCCGCGGGTGATATCGACTTGGCCGTCACCTTCAGGATCTTCTGGTTGTAACTCGGGCGCCTCTTTCAGCGGGGTTCCCTGAGCAGAGGGGAGTGGTGGTGGCACAATGAGCTGGGGCGCGAGTCCGAGGGTTCTCTTCGTGGGTATAACGCGGCCTGAAAAAAACGCACGAAAAAAATGAGAATGAAAACGCCGAAAGCGAAAAAAAAAGGAGAGTGTGAGAGTGAGAGAGACCTACTCAGTTTCTTGATATGATCGTACCCCTTCAACCTCGTCCTGTCGAATTCGGGGTCAACTGAGGAGCCTTCCTCGAGCGCGACATAGTCGATGCGTTTGGCGATAAGGAAAGCGTCCGTGAGCGTCCACGGCGCGTCGGGCACGATCTCGTCGACCCAGCGGCAGTGTCGGAGGAGCTCGCAGCGTTCTACGTGGGGGAATCTAGGCTGCGGCGCGTCGTGCTGCCGACACGACTCGTCCGAGAAGACGCCCACCATGAGGTGTACCGAGGGGAAGGCGAGCTTGGCTTGACGCAGCTGGAGCATGTGTCTGTGCGTCGGGGACGTGTTAGTTGGACGCGGGTTATATGCTGAGACGATTCAGAACGCACCTAGCTGTCAAAACGTCAAATACGCCGTCAACGTAGACGCGGATGGTTCGGTGATCGAGTGGGTAGCTGCCGTTCCGTCCAGCAGCAGCAGCAGAGGAGTCGATCACGGCGCGGACCCAGGACTGGATGTCGGCAGGGGAGAGCGACACGGTACTGAGGGCTTCGCGGGCAGCTTCGGTAGGTGCAATTTCGCGCACGCCGTGGGCACTGGCGATGTGGCCAAAGTCTGCGATGCTGGACTCGAGAGAGCGTTGACCGGGATTAGAGATGACATCGTAGTCTTCGTCGCTGAGGACGGAGGAGGTGTCCATCACGGTCGTGGTCAAGGTTGGGTAACTAACTTCTATTACTACAACGCAGGTAGTATCACTCCAGGCAGAAACGCGGGTCCTCCCTTGTTCGCCTCGTACCACGGCACGTCGTGCGCGATCAACACTCGCACCCTTGGAACACGCAGCAACGCTCTGACCCGCCCCAAGTTCTCCTCCGCAGCCTCCTTGTCCGCGTGCATGATGTACCGCACCTTCCCCGTCCCCGCGTCCATCTCGCACGCACATTCTTTTAGCCCCGTCACGATCCGCCAGTCGTGCGCAGAATCGCCGCCGAGGAGGATCCAGGAACCGTCCGCGGACGTACGCGCGAGCACGTTGATATGCCCAGCGACGTGCCCTTGTCACCCCGTTTCAACGTCCATCCTCTTTTTTTTTTACTTTTGCTCGCTTACATACCTGGTGCGTCCACGACGTACAAACTCCCGTCCCCGAAAAAATCGAGCGCGTGCGGGTACGGCCCAATCGTCGTGTTCAGCTCGGATTTGGACAGGAAACGCGCCCGCTCGATGGGGATGGCAGTTGACGAAAAGAGCGCGTCCGCGCGCTTGGGGTACCCGTTGGCCAGCAGCTCCCGGCACCCTTCCCCTACGATGAACGTCGCCTTGGTGAACGGCGCGTGATCCCCGATGCTATGTTATGACGAATGAATCAAACCGACTTGCGGACGGAATCATCACTCACTGGTCCCAGTGGAGGTGGCTCACAATCACCGCGTCTACCTCATCGGGCGGAACACCGCCCTTCTCGAGCGACTCTGCGACGTTCTGGTCTACCTTGGATGAGAATCCGAGGTCCTGAATGCGCTTCCGTGTCGCGGGCGGGTATCCCTCCAAATCGCGGCGCGTGCCGAGATCGAACACCATCTGGAAGCCCGTCTTGGAGTGCCGCAGGTAAAAAGCAAGGGATGGACATGAGGCGGACGCTGGGTCTGCGCCTGCCACAAACTTGTCGATGGGAATAGTTATATTTCCAGCCTCGAGAGCGGACACATTCATGTACGCTTGGCCCGAAGCTGGTGGTGGGAGTTTCGCTTCGTCAGGCATTGTCGTGTTAGTGGTGAGCATCTGTCTCCTCTCTCTCTATATACCGGTCTCAGGCCGGTGATTTCTAATGAAGTTCATCGGACTCGGTTGTAGCCATTTCTGACAAATGTACGGTACGAAGATGACTCATCGACCTGAATAGCTCAAGAGAGCGGCAGGATCTTTCCCGGAAAGAAAGCATCCTCGTCCTTGTTAGCACGATACCAGTCCGCGTCATGCGCGATCAGGACTTGCACTCTGGGGATACCCAAGAGCTTGCCGATCCTTCTAATAGATTCCTCCGCCACCTCTTTGTTCACGTGCATACACCGGAGTGCCCCTCCGTAGACAAAATCTGCGACCTGCCTTTCCCCCGTCAAGAGACAGAAATGGTGCGCGGCATCTCCAGCGAGATGGATCCATGCGCCGTCCGGAGAGGTGCGAGCAAGCACGTTGATGTGTCCAGGCAGATGCCCTGCACTCCGCTCAATCAAAGTCCCATACTCAACCCAACCTTCCACGTACCTGGCGTATCGACGACATACATGCTCCCATCCCCAAAGTAGTCCAGTGCGTGAGGGAACGGACCGATCGACGTGTCGAAATCTGATCGGGACAAGAACCGAGTGCGTTCGACCGGGATAGCGTCCGCCGGAAAGTGGGAGTTTGGATCAATGGGATATCCACTGTCGAGAAGACTCTTGCAGTCCTCTCCAACGACGAAGGTGGCACCTGTGAAGAGACTCGGGTCACCTACACTGGACGGGCCGAGACGTGCCGGTGAGTACAGGGCGACTCGAAGATGCAGGACCAGAAGACGTACTGGTCCCAGTGTAGGTGGCTGAGGATGACCGCGTCGACCTGATCTGGCGACATGCCCCCCTTGATCAACGATTCATCGACCGCCTGGCCTGGCAAGATAAGGCAGTCCGATCGGCCGACCTTGACCAAATCCAAGACTGCCGGGGGGTACGCCTGATGGTCCCGCCGAATGCCGAGGTCGAATACGATCTTCTTTCCGAGCTTTGAGTGTTGCAAGACGAAAGACAGGGAAGGGCAGGTAATGACTTCGTCGGGCCCAGCGCCAACGAGAACACGGTTCGTTGGTATGATCAAATGCCCAGCTTCGAGGGCAGAAACGTTCATGAATGCTTGATTAGCTTGTGCAGGAGGCAAGCTGTACGACGAATCCTGCTGTGACATTGTCGTTGAGCTGAGTGGAAGGCGTGTGGGGATGGATTTCTAGGGTCTGGAGCAGGATGAGAAATGATAAGACTCGGACTCGCCAGGCCGCACAGCTTGCTATTATAAACCATGCGAAGACGGGCATGATGGCATCACCGGTCCGCCATTACTAGTTTGGTGCTCTGGAACTAAACCTGTGACCGTATCAGAAGCTGTGAGCACACCACAAACCTTTGAGGGGTGAACTGGCGACATACAGCCTCCAACGGCATGATTGAACGCGCCATGTGCAGCCATGCCACTCGAGCGTTGAAGGCGACTTGCTATGGTTTAAAACCTTGGATCGGTATGCATAACTCGCGGCGGCTTTTTACGCGAACTCGCTGTGCACTGGCCCATCCCGACCAACAATGATCTCAACGGAAATTGTTTGTTCCTGTTGTGTTGAGTTCGCCTTCTCGTTCGCTCACCCTTTCTGTTGAACCCCGTGCACCGTCCTTTTTTGAAACCCCTCATGTGATCACTGTGACTTTGAGTTCGTTGGATGTGTATCATTCTGCGATTCACTCATGTATGTCTTACAAGAAACCTTGAGTACTAGTACGCGTCCGAGAATTACACTATTTGCACCATCTTACGTGATTTAAAACAGCTTGCGAACTCACGATCTTGGGTGAATGTTGCGGATCGCGTTGAATTCCGCATCATGTTTGGAGTTGGTTGGAATATACAATTTCGCGACTTTTTGAAGTCCTAAGGGAACAAAAGTTCTGGAAAGCCTTTCCAAACATTCGACGTCACAGGTACGGATTGTTGAACTTCGACCTCAGTAAGCAGGAAGGCAGTCGTTCCTTCTTCTTCGACATGGACCTCGCGGCACTTGCCAAGATCATTGTAGCCAATCCCGTCTTGCAATCGGTCCCATTCGACCGCCTTCTCTTGTTCCTTGCCAGCGCCGCTGCCATCAAAGACGATATCCTTCTTACTCAACCATCCGAGCATCCACCTTCCACAGCCGCACCCCTTGTCCTTCCAAGTTCTGTGCAGCACTTCCTCTCACACGCATGTAGCCTCTCCATTGACTCGGTCGTGCAATGCTGGTCGAGCTTCAAGGATCTGGCATGGCATGGGGATGGCCTTGCCCCTCTCCTTCACGCGCCACTTTCGACGTTCCTCGACCATGGCCTCTCGCGCGGGTTTAGTAAGTCTCTGTTCGTTCGCTGCAATCCTCAGGCTGATATTTCCTTCAGCTGCACGAACCCTTTACCCACCCACTCAGTTCTGTTCCTCGCCCTCCTGTCCCCGTACGCTCAAGGGAAGGCGCATGATGCACACACAGCAGCGAAAGTGCATTTTGTACACTCTCGTTGAAGGTCCTGTTCCCGTCTACTCGGTACACCTCTGCTGCGAAGGCATGTATGAATTATTCCCCTAGAGATCCCAATAATTAACGGTTGCCTAGCATGCAAAATCAACTACCACCATAATTACAAGGTTTTCAAGGGCGAACGGACGTACTATGGCGGTATCCCGGACACTCTGCAAGTCGGCGAACATCAATTCGTCGAACGCACGGTCATTGAGATGTGGTTGGCACTTATGGATCATTGGTACGTCCGTATTGCCTATGCATCCCCCATGACCAACCCGATCACCTGAAGGACTTCCGCAACGGCTTGCGCAAACTTTTACAACACATCGCTGGGCAAATCCGACCAGCTCCCCCAAAACTGGCCCTGTGCATTTACGCTCTCATCTGAACATGTCTGGTCGGCCTTCCTCCTTTACTGTTTACTGGAAGATGCGGTCGAGCGCGAGGAGTATCTCGTTGTCAAGCACTCTGGCGACCAGGAGGATCGCTTCAATGACGTTGTTCGGGCACGAAACCAACGAATGCGCATTGTCGGCCAACCGGAGGTGACCCATTTCTGTGATAAATGCACACGCTGGTTCTATGGTCCCGACGGCAAGGGTAAGCTCTGTCTCGATCATAAAAACTCTCAATGGTAATCCAACCTGTCCCTGTAGTCTTTGAAAAATGTTCTGTTGTAGTCACCGATGGCGTTTGCATCGGCCACCCATGCTGTGCGCAGTACAACTGCCAAGTACCGTTGGGGAACAACCGAGACCGCTTTTGCCCATCCCACGCCCACCTAGAAGGGATTTGTGCTGTCAATGACTGTGACACGCAGGTGGTGCCGGGTCGGCTTACATGCGCTAACCCGGTACATCAGCGCGTCGAATCCCACCACCTGGACAAAGGGCAGTCCCGCTTTCAGCTCCGTGATCGACTTCAACGTACACGCGAAGTTCATCCAACCAGCCACTCAGCGAATACTCAGGCGTCATCCCAACTCATGGCGCTCGACAACGGGGACCTATTCCACATCGATCCAAGTGGTCACATCACCGAAGTTGATCAAGACGTGTCCACCCCGCCTGCCACGGCCCATCAGAAAATACGCGCCAAATTCACTCGTTCCAGAACTCACAATGAACAGCTCGCGGTGACACCATGCGGCATGATACTTGGACGGGACACCATATTTGGTGCCGAAAGTGTCGCAAGCGTCGCCGTAAGTTCCTGTTTTCTTTATAGAGTTGCCTGCAAACACTAATCGCATCCATTGTCCCCAGGAGTTCCTCAAGCATACATTTCGAATCGAAGCAATCAAACCCAACCACATATTTTTTGACAACAACTGTTCCCTCGCTCAGCACGTCAAGAGTGATCCCTACTTCTGTAACATCGGCCTGTCTGTCGATGTTTTTCATTTCAAGTCGAAGCACAAGGAGACGCACACGTTTTGCCAGGAACATTGCAATCCCGCGGTGTTCCCTGAACTGATCAGTGAAGATGGTCAAGGCTGGTTCTTCAATTCGTCTGTCGCGAAACAGACGAATGGATGGATCGGTGGTTATCACGCGATCTGCAGAGAAATGCTAGTAGACAAGTACAATTTCTTTTTGGATCAAATGATCTTGCGTCACAATCAGGTCACGCGGGCAAAACTAGATGCACAAGGCCGTCATTCTGGTAATTGGCCCATATGGTCCCTATAATATGTGCACACGAGGTACTACGAGTAGAACAAATCAAATGGTACTAGTGATGTAGTGAATGATACTCGCTATGGAGACAAACCTCATGCGCCTTTTATCTTTGATATCTTGACGAAGCCATAATCAATGTATCGTCTACGAATTGATGAGCTAACGCTCCTCCAATGGCATCAGTGATCATACTCACCAGTCTGGTCGTGCCTTATTTGCTTCGCGCCGACACTTCCTACACCAACTTTCGTTTGCATTATCTGTATAGCACGTATCTTTGCTCCCTGGAGTCGGGGACTTGGCGCAAGTGCGCCATTACGATATGATAGCGAGAAGGTTAACGTTATATATACCACTTTTTGAACATACTGCATGTACATTCAGCGAGATCTAGTCATCTGATTAATACTTTGTGACAATAACATACTTAATTCATATAGTAGACATATTCATATTTCCATAGTACTAGTGGTACAAAGCGCATCATCTGATGTTAGGGACGATTATGACAAACGTACGGTACGAAGATGATCATGATTCATCAACAGGAGAGCGGTGGGATCGTTCCCGGAAAGAAAGCATCCCCGTCCTTGTTCGCACGATACCAGTCCGCGTCATGCGCGATCAGGACTTGCACTCTAGGGATACCCAATAATTTGCCGATCCTTCTAATCGATTCCTCCGCCACCTCTTTGTTCTCGTGCACACACCGGACTACCCCTCCGTAGGCAAAATCTGCGACCTGCCTTTCCCCCGTCAAGAGACAGAAATGGTGCGCGGCATCTCCAGCGAGATGGATCCATGCGCCGTCCGGAGAGGTGCGAGCGAGCACGTTGATGTGTCCAGGCAGATGCCCTGCACTCTGCTCGATCAAAGCCCCATACTCAACCCAACGTTTCACGTACCTGGCGTATCGACGACATACATGCTCCCATCCCCAAAGTAGTCCAGTGCGTGAGGGAACGGACCGATCGACGTGTCGAAATCTGATCGAGACAAGAACCGAGTGCGTTCGACCGGGATAGCGTCCGCCGGAAAGTGGGAGTTTGGATCAATGGGATATCCACTGTCGAGAAGACTCTTGCAGTCCTCTCCAACGACGAAGGTGGCACCTGTGAAGAGACTCGGGTCACCTACACTGGACGAGCCGATGTGTGCAGGTGAGTACGGGACGACTCGTCACGCAGGATCAGAGACATACTGGTCGCAGTGTAGGTGACTGAGGATGACCACGTCGACATGATCTGGCGACATGCCCCCCTTGATCAATGACTCATCGACGGCCTGGCCTGGCAAAATACGAGAGTCCGATTGGCCGACCTTGAGTGCATTCAAGAATGCCGGGGGGTACGCCTGATGGTCCCGCCGAATACCGAGGTCGAATACAATCTTCTTTCCGAGATTCGAGTGTTGCAAGACGAAAGACAGGGAAGGGCAGGTGATGATTTCGTCGGGCCCAGCACCAGCCAGGACAAAGTTGGTTGGTACCATCAAATGCCCAGCCTCGAGGGCAGAAACATTCATGAACGCTTGATCAGCTTGTGCAGGGGGCAAGTTACATGACTCAGACGAATCCTGCTGTGACATTGTCGTTGAGAGTGGAAGTCGTGCGGATATGGGTCTCGCCAGGCCGCACAGCCAGCATGCGATTATAAACCAAGCGAAGACAAGCACGTCATCACCGGTTATTAGTTTGGTACCGACTTGCTGTGGTTTAAATCCTTGGATCGGTATGATCACGATCAAGTAGCGGTGAAAGAGAAGATGATCCTCTGGATTCCTCACCAAACAGTGGTTGATCTTGATTCTTGCTTCAATGGTGCATCTCCTTGTCCAAAACTAGAACATCACTGTGAGCTCCGTCAAAGGACAAAAGAAAAGAAGAAACCGACGACCGACATACCTCTCTATGACGTGGTCCGTCCCCGAGTTCGCAGACGCTACCATAGTCGTGCTCATATTGAGCCGATCCGAGCCCACATCGCTATGTCGACTGATGCGGCCAGACGGCGACAAAGCCGAGGCTGATTGAAGGAGTGCAGATTGACGAGGCGGCGTGCCGGGCAAGGAAGACGAGGGCGTCACGTCT
>JBBPOK010000747.1:0-13173 GCA_038091415.1 Leccinum variicolor | reverse complement strand
CTTCTACGCTGGGTGACACCGAATGCGTATTCTACGAACGGGCCCACCTCCTCGTAGGATACCGAGAACGTATACCACGGAAGGGCCCCTCCACGCTGGGTGACACCGAATGCGGATTCTACAACATCAGCAAAACAACTCTTTTCCATACAGGAGTCTCCAGTTTTACACACAACCTGGCAGAGTAACAGCCTGCCCCAGTATGACACAGAGTGGGCAAATCCCCCAACAATCTGTTCCAGGCTTGCCGATTAGTGGCTGTGCATGTGGTTTTCCCGTAACATTCCCGCAGCATGACAGGTGAGCACACTCCATGACAGTCTGTCCCAGCCTATCAGTGGCTATGAATAGCACACACTCAGTCACTGGCTACCGAATCAACAAAAATTATGTGTTTTCTGTCTACACAAAAATCAAACAGCTGCTAATCTAAATAGTCGTGAACCAACAGCCTGATTATGGCCTCACGGTCCTCCAGTGTTCCACATCCCAACGGCGCGTGAACGACCTTGAGACTCCAGTGCAAGTCTAGCTGGTCCGATGCCGACATCAGCCATTTTACGTCCCTCGTACGTTCAGACCATTCGCTTGAGAAGGAAGAGTCCCGCGCGAAAGCTCGCGTCGCAACCTCGGAGGACGCGTGGAGCGAGAGTTTACACAGTTGATTCGGGTGATATTGGCACAATACCACGAGGAACAGGTTTGGAGCGACAAGATTCGCAGCGCTTCGACGTACGAGTCCTTGGCGGTCCTTGGGGTCAACCTCCTCATGTTCGCCTCGATGGCACTATTCTAAGTTGTGTAGATAGTTGGCTTTGTTGTTCTCGTTTTGCTATTTGCAAACCTGACGGTCAGTGAGATGCCATTCGATAGATGAGACAGAATAAATCTCACATTCGACGAAACCACCGCCCAACTCGGATCCGGCGGACGCTCGCTCGAACTTCGGCGATTGTTCCAAGCCATGCGGTAAAGCGAGAGAGCGAGGTGATGTCTTCTTCATATGGCCCTCAGTCTGGTTGGCGCCATATACAAGACCTGCGCCTACGAAGCAGGATCGACCTCGACACTGAGTCTTCGACGATAGTTCCGAACCATGCGGTAAAGCGGGGGGGAGGTGATGCCCTTCATATGGCCCTGTCTGTCGAGACCGAATACACAAGACCTGCGCCTGCGAAACCGGGATCATCGATCTCGTCACCGAGCTCTTCGACGATAATTCCAAGCCATGCGGTAAAGCGGGGGAGGTGATGCCCTTCATATGGCCCTGTCTGTCGAGACCGAGCCGTCGATATACAAGACCTGCGCCTGCGAAACCGGGATCGACCTCGTCACCGAGCTCTTCGATGATAGTTTCAAGCTATGCGGTAAAGCGGGAGAGGGAGGCGATGTCCTTTTCTTCTGCGGAATTGATGTCTTGTTTCGTGACCACACTGATAGCTTTGTTTTCTGCGTGCGTCGCACGGTCCTGGGGCAAGGCAAACTTCTGTTTCATCATTGGGATTGAGAGGCATGCGACGACGAATACCTTTTGGTCCATTCGTCGTACACCATCGCCTGACCCCTGCCCTTGCCGCGTTCGTCGCAACCGCCAATCAGCGGCTCAGAAACCACCTCGGGCAGAATTTGCCTCCACTTGCTCGTCTGCGCAGGACCAAATAGATCGAGGACAAAGAATTAGCTAAAACATTAGCACAGCCGGACATAAACGCACATGAAGGTACCTATAAATTGGTTCTTGAGGCGCTCTCCAATATCCTTGATGAAGCCTCTTTTTGACAACTTGGATGCGCGGCACGATGGTCCAGAAAGTTTCGGAGGGATCAACGGTTAGCCGTAGTAGGATCAGAGGCGCGCTGGATACGGCAGACAAAGAACCGTGTCGGTAAGGCGTGTTGGAGGTGGCCCAGCCCGGTGATCTCACTCTGGTCTCATTCACAGCGACGCGGATGAGAAAGGGGAAAAAATGGGAGGTCCTGCGGCAATGAGTGCGTCGTCGTTGTCGTAGGCAGGGTTGAACGGACTGGCACATTGTATGAGAAGGAGAGCGTTAGGGCCGGGATGCTGGCGGTCGTGCTTGTGTTGACGTTGGGGTCCGCAAGATGGACAACGTCGTAAAAGCAAATGAGGCCGATCGAGCAGACAGAATTCGCCAGCTAGGTACCCGATGGCGAGAGTTCGATGCAGTTGGCGAACAGGACCCGGGCCGAGAGTGGAAAACGTGCGCTCGACTAAGACGGCCTTATGTGGGTGAAATGTGAGAGGTACTAGGTCGGTCAACAGAGAGGACATACCAAGAGAGCGTTCCTAGTATCGGTGCCGATCCCGATTCTTTTGCTCGAGTTGGGGCTCCAACCTAGAGTGCCACCCAAGTTGAAGTTCTGCAGACGGATCCATCAGTCCCTAGCTTGATCCTTAGTACTTGAGTCCGTAGCAGGCTAGGAGATGTTGTCGAACCTTTAGTTTGTTGACAAGGAGGCGTGTGAATTACTCGTGACGGGTGACTTCTCGAAAGTACATAGTACACTAAAACAACGCGCATCGCACGATTCGATGAGAAGCCTGTCCCGGATTCCGAAAACAAAAGACAGGCCTGTCACTCTGTAGCATTATTTCAGACTCCTGATGAGAGATATTGTCGAACCTTTAGTTTGTTGGTACAAGGAGGCGTGTGAATTTCTCGTGACGCGTGACTTCTCGAAAGTACATACACTAAACAACGCGCATCGCACGATTCGACGAGAAGCCTGGGACTCCAAAAACAAAAGAAAGGCCTGCTGCTCTGTAGCATTATATCAGACTCCTAATGAGTCGTTCTACAATGTACAAAGTCACAATTTTAGAATGTACTGTAGCCTAGGTAGAATCAACAGCGCAGCACAATCATAAATCAGTCTAATACTACATCGAGGGCAGATGGGTCGTGCGCGTGAGGTTCTGAATCTGTAATGGTATTCAAGTTCTATCTCCGTGGAGGATGCATCGATGCGTAACAAACATACCTCGCGGTTTGCGAAGCAGCGCTAGGGGCTCTCGCATTGCGTGTTCGTGAGCAGTTAAGAAGCCACTCTCCCTAACGGTGAGGCGGACGTGGCCAATGAACTCGTCAGCAGCATATGAGTCGCCTTGTGCCCTTTCGAGAATGATGCGATTGAGCTGCAAGGTGATCGTGTTGCGATGAATGATCTCGCAAGCGAGATCCTTTCGCATACGAGATATTGCTTGATCACTTCGGGCAGCTTCCAATAGGAGATACGCCTCCGCGCTGCTTCGCGGAGGGACGATGTGGTAGAATTGGCCTCTAGTTGATGTTTTCACGGTGCAAGGCTTCAATATGTTTCACTAACTAAGTAGTCTCCCAATTAACGTAGTAAACTCACCGTGATGCTGGGTGAATTGTTGTAATCACTTTGTTCCATAGGATTGTTTTGAAAGTCGTTCAAAGATCGGGAATGAAGACGGGAGAGAGGTTGCCGCCAAGGTGGGGTAGTCGCGCTCTCGTGCAGTTCCGTGTATGGAGCGAAATACAAAGCATCCTCCGGGTTTTCATTCAGGTAATTTTGCCAGTGAGCGAACAGCGCCAGAACTCACAAAGGACGTGGCCGAGCTAAGATGTGGGGCTGGTTTGGTGGCACGAGTGGACATTGCAGTGATGTGATGGTAAGTGCCTTAGTGTCGGCGGTGGGTTTGATGTGGACATATAAGTAACATTAGCAGGCGTTCCCAGCAGTATTACAAAACAATGTTTGTTAGTTCGGCCGCTTCGCGGGACCTCGGACCTACCTCTGCTAACTGCGGGTATAGACACGTAAGTCACGTCCTTCTGAGTTCCTGCAAGTTACCTCATGCCTCGAACCAAGACTACCTCAGGGCGACGGAAGACTGTCAGCTGCCCTCGCTGCGGTAAAAGATTTTGTACAGAAACAAATGTGCTACAACATATGAACCAGCCAAACAGCCCTTGCTTTGAGAGCGGTCCTTTCCGCATTGTCGCAAGTAATATGAACGACCCTATCGACGACGCTATGGATGTCGAGCGTCCTCACGAAGAATCCGAGCCCCCTCCATTTGAAGACGTCGAAATGGAAATGAACGACGCCGCGTTTTCTCCCCCCATCAATCCACCTACCTCTGAGCCCTCATCCCCAACCCGCCACCCAGAACGATTCGTAGAACTTTTTGAGGGGTGCGCGGAAGCTTTCCCAGGTGGAAAGACCTTCATGGACGATTTTTGGACGGATCAATATGCGGACCAAAGACGAGAGAACATCTATTATCCCTGGGCATCGAAGCAAGAATGGGCCTTCGCGTCCTGGCTAATACGTTCGCGACTCAGCATAGCAGCCATCGACCAACTTTTGTCCCTCGAAATCGTAAGTGTAAGTGCTCATTGTACGGTTTCTTTTCTACTATATTCTATAGATCAAGGCTGCTGCGCTATCGTTTCGTTCTGCGCAGGAGCTTAGAACTCGTGCGGAAATTCTCCCACAAGGCCCACGCTGGTTATGTGAAACCCTGAAGCCGGAATGTCCTGTCAAGAAACCGCCGAGACTCTTCTATCGCAACCCGATCGACTGCCTTCAAGCACTCCTTAGCCACCCGATTTTCGAACCTCACATTACGTTCGTCCCGAGGAGGGTATGGACCAGTGCTGCGAAGCTTTGTCGTGTCTATGACGAGTGGTTGACCGGAGATCGGGCATGGAATATTCAGGTGAGCTCATTGTTCCGCTCGAGTACGCCGTGAATAACACTTCCTGATCGCAGGAGGCATTACCACGCGGTGCGACTCTGCTCGGAGTAGTCCTATCCTCCGACAAAACGAATATCTCCGTTATAAGTGGCAACCGTGTTGCCTATCCTCTCCTCATAAGTCTCGCAAACATCGACGCACAGATCCGTTCTAAATCTTCTCAACATGCTTATTTACTCCTTGTGTTACTCCCCGTAGCCAAATTCTGCCACAAGACCGCCCGCGTCCGTGGTTTGCTACAAGATCGACTCGTACACCACGCCCTCAACATCGTCCTCTCGCCTTTGAGGACTGCGGCAGCGGTAGGAGTCATGATGAGCGATCCGGCTGGCAATTTACGCTATTGCTTCACCCCGATAGCTTCCTGGATAGCAGACACGCCGGAGGAGAGTCTCTTAGCGGCCACGGGCCCAAAAGCTTCGCCAGTCACCACCGCTACGTCCAAAGAGTTCGGCGATCCTCATCGACACCCGCCCCGTACCGCACAGAAGACCCTTGTCGCTATCCATAGCGTTTGTTCCAAAACCCCGCCGAATGATTACAAACCTTTTCTCAAAGCTATTAAGCCGTTGGGTTTAAACGGGGTCGTCGAGCCATTTTGGATCGACTGGGCGTTATCGGATCCAAGCGACTTTATAACTATTGAACCCTTGCACCATTTTTTCCGATTCGCTTGGGATCATGATATGAAGTGGTGCATCACGGTTCTTGGGGCTACTGAGTTAGATTTTCGTTTTTCTCTCATTCAGACTCCCATAGGATATCGATCGTTCGATGAAGGTGTGTCTAGGCTAAAGCAAGTCACTGGCCGTGATCACCGTGCCGTCCAGCGGTATCTTATAGGGATCGTAGCTGGTGGTGTCCCGCGCAGTTTCACAACCGCACTTCGCGCCCTCCTCGACTTTCGCTATCTCGCGCAAGCTCCGGTTTTTACGACACATTCTCTCGATCGCGTTGCGCGGGCACTGCAAGAATTCCACGATAATAAGGACGCTATAATACGCCATGGCGCAAGAGTGAACTGGGAGTTGCCCAAACTGGAGCTCCTTCAGAGCGTCGTCCCAGGGATTCGGCAATCCGGAGCAGCAATGCAATGGTCGGCCGATGTGACCGAACATTCTCATGTTCAGGAAGTCAAGGTTCCGGCTCGCGCCGGCAACAATCAAAACTATTACGAACAGATTGCCCGCCATCTCGACAGGTTGGACAAATGCATTCGATTCGATCTAGCGACTTATATCCAGGAGCGTCATAGCGGGAATACGGCGGCAGACAAAGACCCTGCCGGGGAGGACGAGGACGAAGATCACGAGCCTGATGCCGAACGGTTTTCCATTCCCGAGTACTCCGCCCCGACACGTTCCCTCCTGGACTATTTCTCGGTGTCGTCCGCCCTTCTTCAAGGTTCCGACCTTTCTGCTCCAAAACCCTTCCGCACGTTTGCGACACTGACCACCGCGTTCCATCTCGCACGGAAACCATCCCTCGTACTCACCGCTGCCGAGGCCGCCGCCAAGTACGGACTCCCCGACCTGATCCCCAGTCTCACCACTCTCTTCCAACAACAGACCGGTAGGCCATTGCCGCACAACATCAAGCTGCAGATATGGTTCAAGGTCCGTATTCAACAAAGGTCGTACCATTACCCCGGGATCGTCGAACCTCCACAGACCATCCGTTCTATTCCACCATCAACCGAGAACCCGCACGGTCTATATGATGCTGTAATCGTTAGTTCGCAGGTCGAGAGCGAGTGGCCAAAACAAGGATTACTTGGCCATTCCGTTGCTCAAATACGGATGGTATTCCGTCCTTTATCGAGCGACTTTTTCGCTGCATACGTGCAGCGTTTTATAGTCACATCCCAGGCAAATCCTGGAGGCGTAAACGCGGCGACTGGGATGCATTCCTTAAAGCGGGCAGTGAGGGCGGATGGACGGCGCATCGGGGAGGTGATACCGCTTTTATTCGTACGGTCGCCAGCTCATCTTATTCCGAATTTCGGGTCTGAGGCGCATGAACGTCTAACTAAGTTGAGTAGTTACGAGCTAAGCCACGAATTCTGGTTGAACAAATATTGGTCAAAAGAATTATATTACGCGTTATCACCGGATCCCATCTAGGACGTAACTACAGATCGTTCTGATTACATATTTATACACCGTGTATCTCATTTAGCTCAATCTCGTTCGACTGCCTGTCGTCTCTCTCTTCGACACTGTCCCTAACTAACTTTTGCCGCGCCGACTTACATGGATCCTCATCTGACATCTCCAGTCAGTCAGTCAGCCAATCAAATGGCGAAGGCTCAAGTGAGGTCATCATTCTTACCAATCCAAACCGAATCAACAAAGGTATCAACGCAGATTTTGCATCGACAACAAGCCACCCCCCACAACTCGCAGATTCCGAAAGAACAAAAAGCTACCCCCTACAATCTAGTGACTGTGAGTAATTCGACGAACGACTAGAAGGATTCGAGATAGCTTACCGCAATTCGCAGATATCGACCATACCCCCCCCCCTCAGACGCAAAACCGACTGGTTGCGCTTCACGATGGACCGGTTGTTGAAGAATGACACCCGGCAGACCAACGTACAACTGGAGACTGACGACGAGAGCACAAGGTTTTTGAAGTTTTTGTACCCGGAATCGCTCCTACTGCCGAAAGGCAGTGGCGCAAACGAAATCGAGTTCGCGAACTTCCTAAACAGCGTGTGTACCGCCGTAGAAGAGGCATGTCAGGTTGTGTGTTTGTAGGTTCCGTTTTTTCCGACCATGCACCGACGAGTCACTAACCTGCCCACAGCAAATGGGACGCCAAATCTGCAACTAAACCCATGGATGGAACGTATGCGGCGAGAAAACCCGACCTTACCTGTCGCTTTCCGACTCCCGAGGGCATCAATAATCACACCTGGGAGCAAGTGGTCACGATCTGCGAACTGAAGACTGGATGCGATTCCAAGAGAGAGAAAGAGTCGTTTATAGAGATCGCTGGGAAGGCATCGTGCCTTCTAGGGGCGCAAGATGGGCGTCATTTTGTTTCTTGCCTTCGCATTCTCGGCTCTTCTATCTACCTGACTACGTTCCATCGTGGTGGCGGCTCTATTTCGACCTCTTCCTTCAACATCAACACATCACCAGAGCTATTCCTTCATATCCTCATCGGCGCCTCGTTCACAGATTACTCTATTATCGGCTTCGACACTTCGATCAAGTGGGGTGTAGAGGGTGATTTACAGCCAACTTTTGTTGAGTTGGAGCCCGGGGATGAGCTCGGGTCCGATGCCGAGGA
Source organism: Leccinum variicolor (assembly GCA_038091415.1). NCBI lineage: Eukaryota > Fungi > Basidiomycota > Agaricomycetes > Boletales > Boletaceae > Leccinum > Leccinum variicolor. Next base: position 5,122 of record JBBPOK010000747.1, on the reverse strand, counting down.
ACCCCTTCCACCTGAGTCGAATGATGGCTATCGATTAGATGTCGAAGATGAAGACGAAGACGAAGGCGAAGAAGAAGGCGAAGAAGAAGACGAAGGTGACGACGAAGGTGACGACAAAGGTGACGACAAAGGTGACGACAAAGGTGACGACAAAGGTGACGACGAAGGTGACGACGACGACGAACCCTCTCGGGTCCAAGTAGGGAGGAGGATCAAGTGGTTAGAGGTCACCGATACGCAGGGAAGTCCCCACAAGATCCGGCTTAGCAGTGTCCTTGCCATATCCGACAGCCTACTTGGTCGAGGGACGACGGTCTGGGATGGCGAGATGGACTCGGACGATGGAAGCCGGCGGCACGTTGTAGTCAAGGACTCGTGGATCGATCCCCTCCGGAAGTATACGGAGGGTATGATCTTACATATCCTAGATCAACATGGGGTTGAAGGCATCCCCGAGCTCGTCAGCGAGCAACAGGTCAGGAGTTCCCTGCCAACCAATACAGGTTTCGTCAATGTCAACCACTCCACCCACTTCTTTCGCTCCGTCCTCCCATGTGATGCAAAATTCCAACTTCGGGTTTTATCCCGACTCGTCACTCGTCCTGTTTCGCAACTGATTCTCGAATTCACATCCCTCGGAGAACTCCTCGTTGCGTTCCTGGATTATACCGTCGGTGAGTTGACTTTCGCTCAAATACCTCTGTCTCGAATTCTAACCAAATCCCAGTACACAAGCATGCGGTCAAGACGGCTAAAATCTTACACCGCGACGTCAGCCCCGAAAATTTGTTTTTCGCCCCCTCGGAAGGTCGCAGCGATCATAGGATGATCATGGAAAAACTCAGCAATGAAGCTCGGGACATTCTGTGCGAAAGAATAGGCGGTCTCAAGCGTCGCGGGGTCCTTGGCGACTGGGGCTATGCAGTCCCCATAGCGCCTTATGAGTCCTATCCTGATGGCCCTTCATCTTCGCCCATCGCGGGTGAACTACTAGTCAAGTATGACAACCGCGTCCCCGCCCGGAAAGTTGGTTCCCAGGAGGGACCAACGCTGGTCCCCGCTTCGAAGCTCACCAATCAACACGATGTCGCGCTGTGGTTGGGCACGGATGACCCAAGTGATGATCCTCGGAAAACGATCGATTTGTGTCCATTACATCGTACGGTAAGAAAGCGAATCTTATTCAATGTATCGGAACTGACGGACGACTTAGGGGACATGGTCGTGGATGTCTGCCCAGCTCGTAATGGCAGGTCCAGGGCAGCCGGTGACGCACAATGAGTTGCACGATTTGGAGTCCCTTTTCTATGTTCTTGTCGGAATCTGTGTTTTGTTCAAGGGACCCTCAGAAGTAAAATCCGAGGACGAGCTTCGACAATGCTACGACCAATACTTCAATACCTTTGAGCCGAGCATTCAAAAAACGGTTATTATTCAGTCGGACCTGACGTGGATTCCGTGTATCCTGAACCACATCCACCCGTATTTCAAACCCCTCGTCCCGCTCCTCACACGCCTTCGAGCCGAAGTAATCCTGCCTCTGGCTACCAACGAGCAGAGTGGGTTCTATCGCCGGACCTCGTTCAACCACGATACCTTTATTGGCCACATCGTCACAGCTCTCTCTGAGCTTCGTCCCGAAGACTGGAATGACAAGTCACTCAAGACAGAGATGGGTGGTGGTGCATCTCACATTGTTCAGTCCCACATTAGATCATCGGCTGTCGCCCGGCCACTTGGTCCCCCCTCAATTGCGAAGAACGAGCCTCCCGCTGGACGTAGTAGTATTATTCGGAGTGACACGGCTCTGGTCAGGCGGGATGTGAGGAGACGAGCGCGAGACAATGATTCCGACAAATACCTGCCTTCAAGCCCCTTGAAACGTCCCAGGATAGAACGCTGCTCCTCTAGTTCTTGCCTTCCTACTTCCAATTACAGCCCAATCCCCCGGCGTTGTACGAGACGAAACAACGGTTTCTTGGACATACCCTGACTCGGAGTGCCATGACGACAACAATCCCCTCGTGTTGTTCGGATTCCATTACGGATGGTTCTGGATGTTATTCATACCATCCCTGTACATTCTATATCTATACATACTACTGTGACTATGTTTTATGTACCTGCGAACGTTCCGACTCGGAGTTGTCGGATATTGCCGAGCCGGTTATTAAGCGATCCATTTAAGTGCTGGAACTTTGCGTGGAACCAAACTGAGAGCCTACCTGGTCATGGTTCGTAAAAGGAAGGCCACCCAGAATACCAGTGGTTCTGAGGGGACTGCGGTAAGGGAAGACTCGGAAGACATTCCTAGCACCAAACGACTCAGACCCGAGGACCTTTTCGACGAGGAGGAGGAGGAGGAGGAGGAGGAGTTTCCGGGTGAGTTGCATCTCAAATAATTCACCTCGTCGTGGCTCACTGATCTACGTATTCGTATTGTAGATGCGGAGACCCAAAGAAGACGTTCCTCACGCTCTCGAAAGGGTCGTGGGGGTTCGGTTCAGCAGCTCCACAACATCGAGCGCGTCCAAGTCGCAAGACCCTCACGAGAGTCTACCCGTAGGCTTGATCTAGCTACCCAAGGAAAACAGGTCAACCCGATGGCTCCTTCTCATCCGGGCGGAGAGGACGAGGACAGTCAGGGATGGGCGAAACCTTCCCCTCCAGTCCGACCGTCTTTCAGATTATCGGATTCGGGTCAATACGGATTCAAGTTACCTTCACGTTCTCAGACTATCGTGTCGTCTACTAATCGCTCTGTATCCTCCGTGGCTTCACATTCTCGAACTCCCTCCATGTTCTCGGCGAACAACTCGCATGCTCGCTCCACTCCACCAACTTCCCGCGCGTCATCTGAACACGATCCGAATGATAACCATGGAACATCGTACGGTGATATGAGTATGTCTCAGCCCAAACGGCGAACGTCTCAACTTCGTCAACTCGCGGCTGCTGCCGAGTCGCAAGGTACTTCGGCATCTCGTGTGCATGGGTCACCGGGACAGATAGTAAGATCGTAAGTCACATTCAATTGTTGTATCCAGGTTAACGGTGTATCATACTCACTGCCCGCTAGTTCGAGTCAAACTCAGTCGTCTCGTCAAGCGCGTTCCACAAGGCTTGACATGAACATCGAAAGTCGATCATCTCGTGGTGGTAATGCCAATCGCGCTGAAATTCCTGAGATTGACGAAGCTTCCCCGGACGAGGATATGCGGGCAGCGGAGTCGATCGTTCGCAACAGTGAGTATTCATCTCGTTCTGCGGCATTTGCTACTAAATATTTGCATTCAACCACAGGTACTCCTGACACCCGTCAGCCTCGAACCCGTCTCATGGAACCTCAGAGTAAGCAAACTAATGCTTGATGTTCCGTACTAATGAGATAATTAGGTGTTGTAAAGGATGTCGTCGCTCAGCACCGCCAACGTAACCGTCCGCCGCGTCTTCCCAATAACGCACAGCTTTTAGCCGTTCGAAACCAACAGGTGTCGACGTCACAAGGTTCTCGCAGTGGTAGCCGTGCTAATTCCACTTCGGACAATTTGGATGAAGCCGTTTCGTCTACTGACGCTAACTTGCTCCCTCAGTCTGTTCCACTTGTTGCCGTTGCGTCTGGTACAAGCGGGGATCCCTCGCAGTTACATTTCTATCCCCCTGCAATGCGCGACATTATTGAACGTGCGAAGCAGATCTCCCATTGCGATCTCGCCTCGGTGAACTCGTTCCCGTTGCGTGCGCAATTTGTTATCAAGGCTGCCGAATATATGAGCGAGGCTCTAGCTGAACGGCGCCAACAGGGATTAATTATACCCGAGGGTAAGTAAGGCATTCGTTTTCAATAGGAATCTGACTTTTACCCCTCTAGGATGGTGGCCACAATACACAAATGATCTTGCAAAGCTCGTACGTGTGAATGAGGTTTTATAGTTCTATTTACTGATATGTTCATAGCTTTGGGAGGATATCGGAAGTTGGCGATCTGCGCTGAAGAAGAAAGCACGGACTTTTGTTCGTGAACGTTATGAGTGGGACCCTCAAAACCGCCGTAGTGTCAATGCCGATATTGCCAAAGATCTTTTGGATCGCGGGGCGTTTTTGAAGCACGGAACAGATGAAGATGTAAGTGCGCGCTGTCTATCAACTACAATCTAACGTCGTCGCAGGGTCGTACCAACAATCTCGCGCACCCGGCACTCTCCGCTATCGTTATCGACTTTTTCTACACCGGCTCCAACTCAGTCGGCATTCTTTTTCCTGAGGTCTTCGAAGATGAAGCTCCGCGGGCTGCCGTTGCACTTGCTGGTACAGCTGTACGTGTTTCTATTTATTGAATTGTTGACCCGCTCAAGTGTGCGTGTTTTATATAGATGAAGCTTGCACTTGACGAGGTTGTAGCCGAGGGAAAAGAAGTGACGTTCAAACGTGATGTTTATGCTGATGTTTATCATGACATCCTTGGTCTCATGGTGAAGTGTGATTCAAATCCTATCCACCGTGCAAAGACTCAGGAGCTGCGGGTCCAATGGGCCAAGACTGGAAGGTGATTACTTATTTGTACATAGTTCTGGCAATAGTTGCATCCGCTAATTTGAACCCTATCAGGAATGGTACCAATAATAAGGAAAGTACTACCGGTTTTGATGTAGACCTAGATTAGCTTTCGTTTTAGTAGTATTTTGCTTCAATGTCAGCCGGTACTGTGATGAATTGTGTCATGCTGGTCTATGCTGTCGTAACTGGAAACAATATATGCAAGGACATTCTTTATTGGTTGAACTAACCTCTCCAGATGGGGAGAACCTGGGCTAGCCTGTAATAGACTGACCAATGTTGTCATGACATAGAATAATATATGTAGGGTATATTCAATAGACGTTGCTGGGCTTTTCTAGACTGGGACATCCTGATCCAAGACTGGAGCTGTTTAGGAGTGGTGTGAAGCAGTCTGTACAGAGCTGGCCAATTAGGTACCTTCGCTGGGATAGCTGGAGAGCTGGAACTTCTGGACAGACCAGACCAGTTCTGGTCTGGTCTGTCCAGAGGAGGGTTTCTTTGCTGATGAAACGGGCCCACCAACTCATAGAGTACCGAGAACGTATACTACGGAAGGGCCCTT
>JBBPOK010000746.1:0-13197 GCA_038091415.1 Leccinum variicolor | reverse complement strand
GGGTACGCACCTTGCTGCCACCGTCTCCGTCCGTCTCTGTCGTTGTGTTGTGAGGGAGTGAGATGAATTCGGGGCGGGGCGAATTTCCATAATGTCCCGAAATGGAAATGGGGCGAATGTCCCGAAAACAGCCGAGGGGCGAAATCCTGGGATCTCAGACTTTTTGATTTTTTTGAGCTTCCTTTTGGTACCTTCTTTTGATTCGGAAAACCCCTTTCATTTGCCTTCTTATTGGTTTGTCGACATTCATCACACGATCCACTTTCCGTCCCGTGATCACTTCAGGCATAACGGCAATCCCTCAAACAGGACAGCCTGCGTCATCGACGGCCCACTTCCCTGCCATCCGTCACTCTTCAACGAATCCTCTCACGACATGCTTCCCATTGGGGAGAAATTTGACCATACATGTGATGTCCAAGTTGCACATCGATCTCGATCGGGTTCGCGCCAACGATAATGGAGGCGATACTTTTTCACTCAATTCCCGGGGTACCGTCAATGCCTCATTTTTGGTGGTCTTGGGCGTCTTTGCTCGCCGATGTATACAGTATCCAGTGTCCACCTGTTGTCCGCTATCGAAGGGAGCTGGGCTGCCCGTCCCACTCGTTCCTTTGTCTCTGTTTAGTTCCCCAGCGCACCAACGAGTATGTATCTCCCTATGAAGATAGGACTTCCTACTATAGACAGGGTCTTCAGTCCTCTAACTTCCCTAGTATACACAACACTTTCACACCCATCATTGTGGTCTTGCGCCAACCCCTCCATTCTGCCAGCTTGGGGATGAGCCCAGGTTGGGACACGTTTTCACGTTCAAAATGGCAAGCCATCTTCCGGATCCACTTGCCGGTGATTCAAACCAGCTAGCCAATGCCGTACTTCGACAGAACATTCCAAACAACATCCGTTCCATCCAATTAGTATAGTTGGAAGGGTTTGAAGGAATAAAAGTAGGTCCTGCAACCCCCGCTTTCCTCACTTCCTCATCATGTTTACACACTACTATTTCTTCGCCAGTTCTACTCACCCCGTCTTCTATCACGCTGCCATGTCCTCATCTGTCCCATCGTGAGCCAGCACCCCGCTCCTACCTCCCAAGTCTAATGACCTCTGTGTAGATCGGTATATCAGCATTCGACATCACCACATCAAGGCCCTTCCGCTAACAACGAAGGACACGACTTGAACACTCATCGGGGTCAAGAAGTAAGCTTTTATTTATTTTATTTTATTTTACTATTTCATCTATTTATCATTTTTCCCGCTGACGCGGATGTATTTACAGGACGAAGAAGTCCTTTTACATTGCGCCAGCCAGCCGAATGCAAAAGACACTTCCAATACCGGGTACGACTTTCGTGTTATTTTTTCTTTATATCGCTGACAGATCTTTGTAGGGCTGGCGCAGATGCACAAGCGGGTGTGCTTCGATGCATGCTGTCCACGGCTGTCTCCCCGTTCAGCGATCATATCCTTCCCTGCCGCGAAGGCTTTGCTGACTTGGACAGCTTGATGATCCACCTGAGGGATAGGCACGGCGTGCGGGGCCCCGATTGCATGAGGTTAGATTGTGTCTGGTTGACAAACGGGGTCCATCTCTGCGGTGAAAATATCCGCAAAAGCGGGTATAAACGCCACATCTCTGTCCACCTTGGCTTGAGAGTGGTCTGCGAAGAGTGTGGTCTATCCTTCTCTCGCAAGGATACTCTGACCAAACACACCAAAGAAAAGCACAAAGCAGAATAGCCATAGATTTTCCTTACATTTGTATGTCACAGCGTTTCTTCCGTTGTATTATGAAAACACGCCAAGAAATTGCCAAGAAAGTTATATTTTCTGACACCGTCCCGCGGATCAGAACTTCCTCTTCGACCTTGCCGCAAGGGTGAAACAAGATAATTGATATCATTGACAACCCCTTCTCCCGTGACCGTTCTCTCTCCTTAGCATGATAACCTGTAGCCACCATCTGTCGCTCTCACAATGAGCATCTGTAGATTATGAACACGCACCGCACACGGCCGAACTGGTTGTGGCAATTAGATTAGTGAGCACACGCTAGCGTGATCCGCCTTGTCACCCCAGCCGTTGGCATGCTCGCGGAAAATGATAGGAGTGAGATACACTCGAGCGGAATTGTTTGGGGTTTGGGTAATTCGGTCATTCACGGTGGAAGTTCTAGAGAGGAGGTAGAAGTGTCAGATAAAGAATTTTCCCCCTCTCGTACCCTCCTACCCCTGCCCCGGTGCACAAAAGGGAATGGGGTGATGACTCGGATGAGACGAAACAGATGGCCTGGGTACAGCGACCTGCAGCGCATCACACCCTCTTAGAACGCGGCAGACTGCCGCAGACAGGGGTCAAAGTAAATTAAATCAAGTGAAGCACTATACCTGTGAGAGGACCCAACAGCATCGGATGAAACACGGAACTTTACAGCATTGTATATCTCTTTCTTCCCCGTTCGATTGTTTTTGCAATAGCAAGGACGCGGTGTGACAGATATAAAAAGCTAGGGACAACGGTCGCATTCAGCCAGTTCGTATGATGTTTTATAGAACATTGCAGTTGTTCCATACAGATCACGGGGGAAATGGAAGTGCGGAAATCTGGACCAGTGCTGTCCTGAGCGTAAATAACTCACCCCGAATCGCATAAAGGATCGCTGAACCATTCTTCTTCCCTGGAAACGATCGTTCTGGGCGTTTCAATTTACAAAATTGAGCAGCCCGTAGCGATCAGGAAGCTGGCCGTCCACACTATCATATTTACCGACGATCGGACAGGAAGAACATTCATAGAAATTATTGGGCTCACTCTTGAATGCGAGGCATACTATCGACCAAACGCCGCCCTGTCAAAAATGCGGATCAGTACACATTGCAGATCTATCCCACTGCGGGCCTGCGGCAGACCCCGCAAGCATGATGTCATGATGCACGAACTCTGGATGTAACACATTGCTGGACAGCACTGTACCCGGTGAGCCGGTCCTTTGAAACTGCTTTATAGGGAGTCCACATGGAAAGGCCGCATTGTATGGATCTTCTATTCGAAATCCAGTGAGAGGTGAAACACGGTATATGACGGAATCTTCCGAATACGCGTCCAGTAGACTCCAGCTTGACAGTGTCGTCCTGGTCAGAACATCGCCCGAAATTATTATATCACCAAGGCAATTGGAGGCCGGACGTGCCAACTAATCGATGGTTGACATGTGCCCTCCATCGGAGAAGGTCATAGAAAACCGCGGTGGAACGGTTGGCGAGTCAGAGCCTCCTGTGTGACTTATTTACAGCGCTCGAGCTACTGCATCATGTGAGCTTTGATATGAATTCGTGAGTTTGTTTGTTTCGACATACCCTGGTAGTGACGCTCAGACCTTGCACAAGTTGTCCGGCATTCCATAGGTTAATTTTCGACTCAAGTGACTAAATTTGTATTTTCAGTTAGATCCAATGGACTCACCACTAACTTGTGAGTCCGACGAGTTCATCATCATCGACAACATTATCTCGTATGCACCGAACGCCTCGCTGTAGTAACCCATGCAATGTAAGTGATACGGAATGTTTCGATGGTGTGCCTGACGGCCCTGACCTGTTCTTCTTCCTTGTTGGCCGTAGAAAGCTGACCACGGAGTCCATGAGCAGATTTTTCTAGGTTCGCTATAATCCTGGCGGTCTCATCTAATCGATTTTTTGCGCGTTGAGAAGCGACCGTCAACGAGGTGCGAATGAAGAGGGATGGCCAAAAGATGTCGAAGGATCGTTTTCTCGCCTAAAGCGACCACAGTGTCGTAGTTTGGCGAGATGGAATTAATGCGAAGCATTTCGACTGCCGCAAGGTGTTGGCGGGTTGTAGTGTCCTACTAGAGTGAGAACGAGGCTCTGGAGCTTGGAATGAACCTGTCGTAGATGTCAGTGCGAAAAGTAAAAAAATAAAAAAAATAATTGCGCTGTTAGTGTCTCATGAATGCCCCGTTGTGAGAGTGTCGTCCAGGTAAGACAAGGAGTTCAAGCTCAAGAGTTGCTTGGGCGAAAGCTTCCGTTCCTTCCGATGTTTACGTAAATTGGAAATTGGGCAAGCTTAACGCGGGCATTTCCCAGTGCATCTCATCCACGATTTACTTTCCGTCCCGTGATCGCTTCAGGCATGGTCGCACGAATTGCCCACTTCCGTACCATCCTCCACTGTCGATTCTAAGTTCCTTTTGGTCCTGCGCTCATGACGTGCTTCTCATCGGGGAGAAGCTTGACCAACCATGTGATGTCTTGCACATCGATCATCTCGATCTGTTCGCGCCAACGATATTGGAGGCGACAATATTTTCACTCGATTCCCGGGATTCCGTCAGTGCCTTTTGATAAGGGAGCTGGGCTGTCCTCCCCACTCGATCCTTTGTCTCTGTTCAGCTCCCCAGCGCACCAACGATCTTGCCCATGTATGTACTACTTACCGTCCTTCTTTGTCAGGCGCACCTCGGAAGACATACTTTGTAGGCTAGGTTTGAGCATGGTGTAAAGTGAATTCAACTTCGGTGCGCCATCATATCCGAGTCGACTTGGGAAACGAAAATTTCTCTCGTTTTTTCGACATTGTTCTCTCTGCTACTTGTTTCCCATCATTCCATGCTTCGGCGAATGGCCGTTTGTACTATGAGCCAAAATCGTGTGCTCAAGCTTCATTGAATGTGAGTCCTCGACGATGCGCTGGAGCTCTCGGATAAGTTCACAATGAATAATCTTGATTGGCTACTTATGAGAATGACAGATAAAGTAAGAGAATGGGTGATGTGGGGTGAGAGATCCTGCCTCCCGTCTACCCTACATCCTACCTAATCCACTTATCTCCCAAACCATACTGCTCACAAGGAATGGGATCCGTCCCACGATCCAAAGTGTCCACGCCCGGAACGTTTCAGAGTCAATCGGGAACCACCAAGCCATTCTCTCTCGATACTTCATGGCTTCGAGAGATAGAATGCGTTTCGTGAGCTTGATCACTTCGAGCGCACGTACACGTCGTGCCGCAGCGAATTCGCGAAGAATCATGTCCGCTTGGGAGAGGGGCTCGGTCTCGGTAGCGCGGATATGCTTCGTCAGCACTTGTCCGAGGAAGACGCTGTCGCGCAAGCTGAGGGTCATCCCTTGCGCACCCATAGGAGAATGGATGTGAGCGGCATCACCGACGAGGAGGACGGCGCCGCCATCTCCAGAACCAAGACGAACGAAAGCAGTATCGGCGACAGCTGCGCGGATACGGAAACGCGAAGACCAAACAACTTGGTTGATCTGCGTCGGTTTCGACTTCGGGTTCACGGTGGGGTCCGATGAAAGGCGGTGCGGTCCAAATCGGTCGACAAGGTTCTGGATGTATTCCTTGGAGTGCAAACGAGGGATTTCGCCTTCTGCCGAGGGTACACCGCACGCAACGCGGTATGCTCTCTCAGAAATGGGAACTTGACGATCACCGTTAATAGACTTGTTGAAGGAAGACGGAAGCGGAAACAGATTAAAAGTGCCGTTCGGAGACAATATGGCCTTTGGCGAGGAGTCTTCCCCGTCCGCGTTGTCGAACGTAACATCGGCAATAAGCATTTGAGCGAGATTGTCCTCTTCTCCTTTGACGTACGTTGGATCAGAGAAGCCTATGCCAGCCATAGTGCGAATCTACATGTCATAAGGAATTGTCGTCCTGCGATTGGAGCAAAAGGAACTTACTATAGATCGCGCACCATCGGCACCGATGACATACTTGGCCGTGACGACTTTGCCATCTTCGAAGGTGACGTCGCTGTACTGTGTATTTTCCGCATTGCGTGCCAGCCCGACGACATTCAGAGGTCGATGAATGGTGACACCAGAACTAGCCAGCCTCTTCTCGAATGTACGCTCAATAACGTTCTGGGTGATGGTGAGAAAGTATGGGTGTCGAGTGTGCGGCCTAAGACTCTCCGTATGACGATTCATAAGCCTTGTAGAACGAGTTTCAACATAAAACGAAGTAGATTTGAGGCCCTGCGACACAATGTCATCCCCACAACCTATTGTGTCGAGTGCCTGTTCAAACGTACAAGGCTGAGACACAAAAAAAAGTATGATCAGAAACAAAACGTACCTCGAGAGCGGAGGCGTGGCATAACATGGATCGGGAAAGGTTTCTCCCTTGAGGTAGAGCATCGACGATAATGAAATCATGAAAGCCGTGGTGAAGCAGTGAGAGCGCGGTAGCAAGTCCGGTCGGACCAGCGCCTACTATAAGCGCTGTGGTTCTGTCGGGTAAAGACATGCAAACGATCAAACACCTTGAGGTATTGAACGGAAGAAAACCTGAAAGACGAAGGATGAGCGGAAAAACTGTATTCGCCGCTTAGGGGAGGAGCCGAAGTATGGCGTTAAAAAACTCATGACCCATCCGATCTCTCCCTGGATGTCGACTCGACAAAAGCGGGGGGCCAGGTACACAGCAAATATTTGCCCAATCCGGCGCAAGACCGTGTAAAACGTCACGGTTACGTCCGATCATTTCTGTAAACTATTGTGAATCTGGGATGCGCAGAGGTGAGTACACGAGAGAGGTACACCAGAGAAAGACGAGCAGGATGAGGAGACAAAGCAACAGAAGAACATGAATATAACAAAACAGCTGCTGAAAAGGTGGGTGGGATACAGGCCAAGGCACGACTACTGGACGTCGACCGTACCAATGCTCGCCATCAACTCACCCAACGACGTCTCCGCCTGAATTTGAACTCGGATAAAACTGTCCGTCGCCACGCGTTTGTACTGCCCGCGCTTCTGCGAGGCTAGCAGCAGTGCCCCAAAAGGCTGCTGAAGCCGAACAAGGAACCGTAGCGCGCGTGTGTCAAGATCAAACAGAGAATCGCCGCCAGTGAAGTCCTCATCGAGCAGGGGATTGATCCACGGATGAACGAGAACGAGACGTTGCATCTCGAACGAGTTGTCGTTGGTCTTGATCCGTACCTCGCCGAGAATCGACGCTGTGGCACGATAGATGTGAAGGCTCGAGTCGGATTCGGGTGTCGCGAGACGGGCCAAATCAGTGAGGGGGAAGACGAGTCCAGGAAGTCGGAGGCGACCAGAAATGAGGAATACTGATGGGAGATTGAGGAATCGTTCATAAAACGCAACGATTGGAGAGCGATCGGGAAATGACGACTGCAAGTCCATGACCATCCGATCCATCTCAGCGGTCCGGGGAACGTGCGGGGGCAGAACTTGGTCGTAAACAGTGAGATCAGAGGGGAGATAACTGTGTTGACCCCCCGAAGTCCCAGTCCAAGCGAGAATGGTGACATTATCTGAACGCGTGAGGACGTGTTCCAACAGCCGACCGACGGCTTGGTGACCTTCGCCGTATATAACAGGGAGGGCAACGCCGAAGATCCCAAACAATGAGTATGCGATGTCCTCTTCCCGCGTTGTCTGGCGCCTCGAAGCCAGATACAACTTCTCACGCACCCTGTCTAGCCCCGGTTGGATCGTGGCGAGCTTCTCCGCGGCAAACTTTGTTGCCTGCTCCATCTCCGAGAGAATCATGGGAGATTCCTTGTGATTAGGGATGTCCAGACCGAGGTATGGCTTCCAATCCTCTGTGTAAAATTGAATGACCGTCGAAGCAACGTACTCCTGGTACGTCCACCCGCGAGTGTTCCAGATGCTTTTCCAAAGATCGCCTTCTTGCTGCGACTCGGATAGCACGCCAAGGAGATGGACGATCGTGAGTGCTGCACGACAGTACCACCGAAACATGGCGACAACAGATTCTTGCTGAATCCCCTTGTCTGCCTGATTGACGCAGCACGTATCGCTCCATGCCCATCGGAAACGACGAGATTGAACGACATTACAGAAATTGATGAGCTTCTCGATTGTGGGGGATTCGGGTAGTGCATAGATCGAGATGTCCTCGACCATCTGGAATGTCGGCTCGGGAGGCTGCCACCTGTGCGAGAACATCACATATTGATAGAATTTCTGGACCTCTTTCTTGATGCGCGCATAGTCGAGACGATCATGGGTAGTCATTACAGACCGAAGTTCGTCGAAAATCGGGAGTTCTTCAAACGCAGCGGCTTGCTGTGTTTTATCACAGAGACGACCAGTAACGGTGTCGATGAGTACGCGGGGTATGTCACGGATGGTGTCATCAATGACCTTTCGGATGAGTGGAGTTGTGTCAAGATATCGAGCTCGAAGGTCTGGTTACAGTATCAAAACAACATAAATTTATATTTGATGCGGGTTAGATCTAACGGGCTCACCGCAAACTTGTGGGTCTACCGAATTCTTCATCGTCGACAACATCATCTCGAATGCACCGAATGCCTCCCTGTAGCGGCCCATGCTGTACAACACGGAGTATTTTTTCCTGTAACCTTTGTAGTTTGATGGGTCGTGCTCAATGACCTGACAGACCATCATTACCATTAACTAAGCACAATGTACGAGTCAATTCATACCTTGGTAACGCTGACGAGTTCCCACTCCAGTAGACCTACTCGTTCCTGGCAGCATTTGACAATGATATCGTTGATGTTCACCGGGTTGAGCGAGAGTGCGCTCGAGTAGTGTCCGATGGCCACGCCATGGTCGTTAGCCATGTCAGCGCACTTCTCGAGTCTTTTGACACAACGTAGTTTGAAATCTGGAGAGATTCTCAGATTGCTCTTTATGCCACCAGTGAAATTACTCACCGAGTTCCCATTGCGACCGATCATCGAGGACACGACTCTCCTCCGACAGATCGTTCTTCGTCTTTTGGAAGCATTTGATCGCCTCTGTAACACGATCGTCTTCTTCAAGAATGTCACAGACTGCTCGATAAAGATGAAACTTTGAAAACATAAACTGAATAGCACGAGAACAGTCAAGCCACTTTAAACGACCATGCAAGCACGCCATACCTTGTCTGCCCCTCCCAATAGCTCATCGGTTGAATGACAACGCAGCCCCATCCTGGCCCATCCCAACAACACGGTACTGGGGGGCGAGGGAGTGAGCGATAACACGGCAGAGTAGGCTGAGAGCGCCTCGACGTGTTTCTCCGCACTTGAAGCGTCATCTCCGATAGTCCGAAGCCGTGATATGCATCGGTCCGTGATTTCTGACGGCAGGGAGTAAATATACACACTAACGAAATGAATCAGAGACTCGCCTGCAAGCCACTTCACGATCAACTGATTGTGCTGCAGATCCTCACTCATGATGTTGATGATCTCAAGAAGATGCTCTGCAGCATCATATATGTGACCATTGGCAAACATGGTTTCACATTGATGCTTCTTCTCGTGCACGCGCAGGGTGCATTGCAGCCCTTGGATGGTTTGCTCGAGATCGCCTATTTTTCGTTCTATGGACAGACAACGGGTCAGACAGTTGTGAATCGAAGTCATGATAAACGTACCCGAGTCTGCTAGCGCCTTGATGGTTTCGTTTAATTGATTGTCTGGGCGTTGAGAGGCGACTGTCAATGTGGTGGGAGTAAACATGGACTGAACGCACTGGTGTTTTCTTCTCGAGTGCGAAGGGTGTGCCTGAGGCTCTCTTTTTCCTGGTTGGCCGTAGCAAGCTGGTCACGGAGTCCCTGAGCTGATTTCTCCAGATTTATTACAGTCTCGCCTAACTGATTTTCTACACATTGCGAGGGGACGTCAACGAGGTAGGAATGAACACAGAGAGAACGTACTTGTGCTTTCATGCTGTGCGCGAAGGGACCGATAGTCTCTGTCGGATGAAGCAAGCTGGTCACGGAGACGTTGATTAATTTCCTCGAGACTCGCAATGCTCGTTGCTGATGGAAGTGAATAACAACACAGGGTAGTCAGCCGGCTAATACACACACCTTGACTTGCACTCTGAACATGTAAGGGTTCCACCGTGTCTCCGATATCAACGCTTTCCACCCTTGAGCGGCGGGGTTGTGGCTGTAAGGAGATCTGTTTGAGTTAAAAATGACCCATCTGATAAGCGTTGTGAAGCTCACGTTCAAGTCGCGGGAGTGTGAGGGAAGGATGTCCGAAAGACGTCGAAGGATAATTTTCATCCCTCGAGCAGCTGCTATGTCGTAGTTTGGTGAGATGGCCAAGGGCCGTATGTAAGAGGAGTTAGGCATTTTGATCGTCGCAAGGTGTTTGTGTGATGAAGTGTCCCAGAGTGAAAACGACGAATTTGTGGGGGCTGCAATGAACCTGTCGTTGGATGCCAGTGTGATATAGTATCCGTCGCCAATGTTCCATTTTGAGACTGTTGTCCAGGTGGACACCTCGAGACAATGAATGTCGCGTTTGCTAGACAACACGAAGAGTTGCTTGCCATCGTTCGTCCAGGCAAGGCTTCCGTTTTGTTCGCTGCTTACGTTAATTGGTAAGTTTGCGACCAGTCGGCCGAAGTGGCTGTCGTAGACGCGAACAGACCTCCCGGCAGTTGCGATGAGTCGTCCGTCGGGCGAGAATTTGACCGCGGACACCTCCTGATTGAATGGGCCAAGTAGTAGCTGGCCAGCTGGAAGTGACCAGACAGAAAGCGTCGAGTCAAACGATCCGCTTGCGATTCTTGTCGAGTCCGGTGAGATGTCCACTGCTTCCACCATATGGCTGTGGGCTTTGAACTTGGTCACCCTTTCGTGATCTGTCGCGTTCCACACCACCACTTGACCATCTTTCGCCCCACCCACGATCCACTTTCCGTCCCGTGAGACTGCAAGGTCGCGAACTGCACTTCCAGCGTACATTGTCCTTCTGCTCCTGCGATTACGACGTGCTTCCCGTCGAGGAGAAACTTGACCGACAATATCGTCTCTTGCACATCGATCTCGCCGATCGGGTTCACGTCAACGATATTGGAGGCGATAATCTTTTCAGTCGATTCCTGAGGTTCCTTCAGTGCCGAGTCGTTTTCGTTGATCTTGGGTAGATCGTTTTTGCTCACCGATGGATCCACCTGCTGTCCGCGTGTACTGTCCACCCCTCTTGGCGGTTCTTCAAGTTTTTTTCTCGTTGTCAGTTCTTCAGACCACCACATGTATGTGCTACTCACCGTCCCTCTTCCTTCGCACCTCGGAAGACATTCTTGGTAGGCTAGGTCGGCGGGGCATGGTGCAAAGAGAATTCGCCTTCGGTACGCCATCATATCATCTGACAATACACGTGTTTGCTCACGCATTTACCCCGTACCCTGGGCGCTTGCTTTCTGATTGTTATCGTTCTATTTTTCGACGAAGCAAGTATGTAATCATCAAAGCTCATTTTTGGACGCCATCTTTCTCTCACTTTCGGCGCCACCATTTCACTGCGCTATCTGGCACCATCGTCTTATCGCACATCGACAACAAATGGATACCCTGACATTTCACCGTACACCCGACAAATCAACTTCCCATTGCAACACGGACATTTACAAGAAGAATACAACCGGAATACAGTACCCATCCTTACTTGACTGGTGAACACAGGAAGTCGCATATCTTTTTACTCAATACCGACCACCGCGAGTGGGGGCGCCGCATTCGACGTTCGGGAAAGCAAGATATTGTGCGACGGTCTACGTCACCTTCCTACGGTCAAGCGCTTGAGCATCTTTTTCGGCCAATTCCCCTCGCCGCATGAAATGATCACACGTACGACCGCTGTTCGAGGGATGCTGTGATTATATGCGACCCGTTTGGTATGTCATCTCTTCAGTCACTGGCACCCGGTGCCAAAATTGACAAAGTGAAATCCACGATGACCGTGATCGCTCAGTTCCAGCCCGGTGCCTTCACCTTGTCGAATCGGAGGTTTCCAATTTCTTGTCTGGTCCCAGGCCGGCTCTGCATTGAATGTATCCGGCACCTTCGACTGCCAGTGCGCCGTTCAATCAATGCACAGATCATTCGTAGGCTTGTCTTGCAGGTCCACTCACGTCGTCACTGTATGTCCTTTCAGCCCCTGTCGCATTATTCACAATATCGTCGTCTGCCGAGATGGTTATGGACCGGGAGGGGGGTGGGGGTGCAATGGTGAATTTACAGTCGGAGTGTTGAGGCAGTATGTATATAGAAGTAGCCCCGACGTACTTATTAGCAGATGTAATCGCGGTCGTCGTGAAAAAGGATGTGCTGGCCCGTATACCGTTATGACCCACTGAACGAGAAAAGCAAGCTTGCCGTCAAGTTGCGTCGCATCAAGGAGGGGATCCCGAACCGTGAGGATATACGGATTGCGTACGACACCACAACAATACGAAGATTCCAGGTGGTTTCAGTGTCACTGACTCGATAGTATTGGACTTGAAAGCTTGACAACTGGCACGAGCGTTGATGCGATGCCAGAATATCTGTTATGAGGAGATTTTAGACTTGGTCATTCGGCTAGATGTGATACGTGTGGTTCAGAAACGTAGGAATCATACAGTGTCAGTCCAGAGCAAAACAATTTCGTCACGTAGTACCTTGATGGGAGAACAAATCGAGCAAGTCGAGGAGACGAAGTGACAAAGATAAAGAAGAGCATGAACAAAAGAAAGCAACGGCGGGACACAGGCCAAGAGATGTAAATGTAACGAAAGGCGTCATCCCGAAATCCACAACCAATAATACACGACTAATGAACGTCGACCGTACCAATGCTCGCCATCAACTCACTCAACGACGTCTCCGCCCGAATCTGCACTTGGATAAAACTGTCCGTCGCCACGCGTTTGTACTGCTCGCGCTTCTGCGAGGCTAGCAGCAGTGCCCCAAAAGGCTGCCGAAGCCGAACGAGGAGCCGCAGCGCGCGTGTGTCAATACCAAACAGAGGGTTGGCGCCAGAGAAGTCCTCGTCGAGCAGGGGACTGATCCACGGATGAACGAGAACGAGATCCCGCTCGAGCGAGTTGTCTTTAGTCTCGATCCGTACCTCGCCGAGAATCGACGCCGTGGCACGATAAATGTGAAGGCTCGAGTCAGATTCAGGTGCCGTGAGACGGGCAAAATCAGTGATGCGGAAGACGAGTCCAGGGAGTCGAACTCGACCAGAAACAAAGAACAGCGATGGGAGATGAAGGAGTCGTTCATATAGCGCGACCATTGAAGAGGGATTGGGAAAGGATGATTGCAAGTCCATGACCATCCGATTCATCTCGGCGGGTTTCATAGCTTGGGGAACATGCGGAGGCAGAATTTCGTCGTATACAGTTAGATCGGAAGGGAGGT
>JBBPOK010000745.1:0-13278 GCA_038091415.1 Leccinum variicolor | reverse complement strand
CCGGCCACCTACCCTCACGATGAACCTCCTGCAACTCTACCTTCAATCATCACACAATCTCTGGCTGTTGCTTGTCATCACGGCCGCATGGAACCTTTTTAAGAGTGTCTTGTGGAGCGGTTAGCTCCTATATGGTCAAACACATCTGATGTGACGATGCCATACAATATCAATGGCGCGGGGGTGAGGATGGGCATAGCGCATGGCATGGCATTGGTGGATTCCAACACGGCTGGATAGGAGTGGCGTACTCCAACAGAGTTCGGCGAACTCCGCGGACGACGGCGGAGGGCCGAACTGCGCCGCACCGCGCCGGAAAGTCCAAGGTCCAGTCTTTCTGAAAATTACTGATCCGGGCCCCAAGTTGAAGATTCGTCACTGAAATCAATCTCGTACTACGCCACTGTTTTCCATTGATCAAGACTATTGTTACATAATTCAGACACCTTTCAAAACAGCGACTTTCCTTCCCATAGTGACTAATGGCTAGAATTCGTATCCCATCCGAGTCTCCAAGTCATCTTGTGTGACTTGGAACGCGTGACCTTGGAAACTCGAACTGGCGCCGGTCTGAGTCGGATCCAGATGGAAAAAGGCCTTGTCAGCCTGAGAGTCTTCTGGTGTCAAGTTGGTGTGACCTCGTGCCAGTCGTAAGGACGACAGTTGCCCGTAAGACGGAATGAAAAAGTCGGAAACCCCCGCCTTTGAGGTTTTGGGCATCTGTTCTCTGTTGCAGGTGTAAGTAAGGGTAATACAGACGGACAAATTCGGCACTCACATCCCTCGTTGATGAAGCTTGAGGAGCATGTCCTGCAATCCATTTCGGATCTCGTCAGCCTGAGTGCCAGCCTGAGGTGGCAGTTCTAGCACCCCGTTCATGCCGGCGATGATTTTTTTCTCCATGTCGGTGTAACGCTTTACATTGTAGCTGAACTCGGCCTTTCTCGATAAATTTGACCCTGGTTCCACGCCCTGCGCTACACGACGAAGCGCACAAGCCAACTGTTGGTACTATGATTCAGATGCCTGTGGTCGATGACTCGGAGGTAGAGAGATATAATCCTCACCGCCGTCGCAGAAGTTGCAAGAAGCCGAAGTGGGGTCGTCGCCCAGAACGGTTTATCTAAATCGAGGTGTGGAAGCGGCGACATTGCATGTTTGTACCAAAAGTCAACGTGGAACTCGTGGAGTATCGGGTTCGCGAACATGATACTCCCCTTTCAAACAAAAAGATAAAAGGGGTCCAACGCTTAATCAAACTTACATACCTCTGGACAAATGCCGTCGAGGTTGTGTAGAAAATAGTGGTCCCAGTTTCGCTCGTCGAGCATTTTCTCGCACAATTCTTTGGCTGCAGCGAATTCTGCAGGGGTCGTGACAGCTTGAAGACCATGCGATTGGACACTTCCAAACAACGGATACTTTTTGGCGTAGTGCATCGCAATTGAGACCATCTTGCTTCGAAAGGTCTGTTTCTGCTCCACGAGCTATGTACATAGTTCCGAGTCAGCCGCGCGGCAGCGCATGTGATGCGGATCGTATTTTACTTACCAATCTCCGTATGTCATCGCTCCAGGGTGTCTCTAAAATTCGAATAGTTCAGTTGCCAGTGAACACTGATTCCTGCCAGAATAAAGAAACGACGACAAACCTACGCGTTGTGCGTTTTCGGCAGATGCTTGACTAAGGCACTCAGGTCCCGCCGTATCGATAGCATCGTTACCCCACCCAAGCCTGCGGATGATCTCATTTACGAGGAGTTCGAATGCGCGGTCGAAATTGATCTTGTCCTGTTCTGGAAGTTTACTCTTTTGTTGTTGTTGAGCCTTATCGCCTGAGGTACCTCCAGCCCGAGTGCTTGGAACCGATGATGCCGATGTGAAGGATTTTCTGCTGGCGTTGGGGGATAGTGGCGAGCCTGAGTGTCCGATCAGGCTCCGTTGAAACAGAGTGCACATCAAGACTTGCCTTGTACATGTCCACTGGAAGTGGTATAGTCAAAAAACCCCAAGAACGGGTTACCAGACGTCGTGGTATTGGTGGCGGTAGAAGCCGTGATAGGGACGAGGAACATATTGTTGCCGGACTCGGGCTGGCCCAGAATATCGTCAGAAATTTGGTTCTGCAGCGAGTATACTAGCACTCACCTGTCCGAGCCTGTAGTCGTTGTCAGAGTGAGTGTGACTAAAATTCGACCGAATGGAATCTGACATATTCGAGTGAGTTCTAGCAGTGGGATCAAAAGAGCTTGGAGGATAGGATAGAGGTAATGAAACCCTGGAATTTATAGAAGCAGACACTATTAATGGAAAAAGGCATGCAGGCTCGGAGGAGTCACGGTGCACACCGCGAAACGAAAATTGCTCGTGCTGAACTTACTGAATCGCGCAGACCCGAGTCACCGGCCATAGACCGCCCCCTGGGAGCCTCGATCACCATGGAAATTTTGATCTGAAAAGCGTAAGTGATCTAATAGAACGCACTATGTGCTGGCGAAATGACCAACTTGCCATAAAGTTGTTTCCAAGAAACGTCATGGTCGATGTAAAACTGGGGGATGCCCGCCGTCAGGTCATGGTTCTATCCGAGTTACTGAATGGCGCTGACCCGAGTCACCGGTCACCGGTCATAGACCACCCCCTGGAAGCCTCGATCATATCATGGAATTTTCGATCTGAAGCTCTTAGTGCAGGTCACGGTAGTATCCGAATGACTCACTGGCCGACCAGCAGTTCCGGCAGAGGCTGCAGAGGCTGCCAGATCAGCAGTACTACCGAATGCTGATGGCTGCCGTGAACATGTCTTGCAAGAATTTGAAAACCCGCCGCCGCCGATCCGAAAGTACTAGTCTGACTCGGACTCTATTATAATTTAATGACCGGTTTGGCGGTGATCGATTGATCACCAATGAGCCTACTTTGTCAATGAGAGTAATCGCTACCAAGTAGCACCCCGCATGCCGTGAAGTGTCTAACTCTGAGTAGTATAGGAGACTCAGCTGATAAGATTCTCCATTTATACTTAACCGGCGTATCATATTCACTGCAGTATCGTCCAGTCAGAGTCCGAGTCCTCGTCAATAAGACTCAATATAGAGTTACCAGTGTCAGCGGAAATACTTATTGGTAGTTCAGTTTACGTGCGATCTATGCGTATTGAGCTTAGTTTGCTAGGTGAGTGGAAATAATGTACGACTATACGAACGTAGATACTAGTACATTGATCATGCGCGCTGCTATGGCCCGGGATACGACATATGGGCGAAAACCTTCGGTTTTCTGGCCCGTGACAATGCCCGCAGCTCGAACTGTCGGGTGAAGCGAGCTGTGCGGGTGGGGAACAGCGACGCTTACGGGATGTAAGGGGAGTGGCGGGTGGGTGCGAAAAGAACGACTAGGCATTAGTGAGCATAGCTGTGCCAGAAGGCTGTGGCTCGGATAGCAACGGACAGCGAACTTGGGCCAGCGAACGAAAGCAAGGAACTTGAAGGTGCGCCACTTGGTTTCTCAAGCATAGACTAAATTCTTCGCGCGGCTCGTGCCTCCCCTTGCCTACTAAGTCTACTACTAGTAGGCCACCAACGATGCACGTATCGAGGTAGCTTGACGTCACGGGGCTCGAACTTGAACGTGATACGTATAGTCTACTTGAAGCCTGATATGAGTTGGGCTGGATAATCTAGGAGGGATTCGATTGCCAGATTATCTGATAGCGTCTGTCACTTGCACTGGCGTGCACACTAGTAGTAGCAAAGACTCCAAGGCGAACTTGAACATTTACGAGTTCGTCGAAGCCCAACTAGAACAGTGAAGTCAATCGTGTGCTTTCAAGTTACCAAGCATACAGTAGACTCGGAATACCAGTAATGGTATCATAGGCTTCATTCATTCCAGGCTGGCACTGGCACGATTTCGATTGTTTCAAGTTGTGCTGCTATACTCAGGCTAGACACCGTGGACCGTGACTGAGGTGTCAGACAATATTGTACAATATCCAAATCACCCTCGTTATCGTATCAAACGCCTCAAGCTATAGGTATACGTTGGAATAAATAATTCTGAGAAACACGAGCCAGCTGACACTAATAAGTAAAATCTTAGGGGAAAAAAGTAGTACAACATTGGATTCCGAGTCGTACTGTTACACTGATTCAGCCAATTACGACGAACTTGAAGGAGGAGGAAAAACACTATTGTGATAGCTGAAACTACATTCAGAATCATGGTAACTGGACTCGACTTCGGACTCGTCAGAATCCGAGTCAGTGGAAGAGGAGCCGCGAAAGAGATGGGACCAATGTTGCTGACGCTGGTTGATATCGATGCTTGCTATACCCCCACTGGCATATAACCGTTTGCGGATCTGGCCAATCTGACGCTCCACCTGCGTGAGGCATGCCTGACTTGCTTCTATCTCATCCTCCACAAGTGATCGCATCTTCTCCAGCTCTTGCGCACGGAGACGGTTGTAATGGATTTTTGCGTTACAAGCATCCCGACTCATTCGAGCAAGCTGAAGCATCTCCCTATTCATGTATTCCATCACTTCTGAGGCATGCTCATGGTCAAACTTATGATAGGAGTGAATACAACTGTTAAACCGATCCTCGGGAACACTCAGAATACGCACCGTGACAGGTGAATGGAATCCAGTTTCTCTCTTGGAAAAGTGGATGACGTCTTCCCCCCCAGGAGTGGGAGGAATTGACCCCCGTTTTCTGTTAAAAGCGGCGGAGGACTCTGGATTGTGTGATTCATAAGGAATGGAGTGTGGCGAGACAAGAGGTCCAGCTTGAGAATAGGAAGGGAATGATGCGACAGAGCTACGTGTAGACATGATGGAAGTCGGGGTGTCTGTACTACGATTAGTCCGGTTCAGTGTGCTCCTTAGTAGTCATATAGCAGAGAAACACAGCATATTAGTCAACCGAATTCAGACAATTCAACAACCCTCGCTGACTTCAGGTTAGAGTAGGATTGCGGATTGCGCCGGAAACCCCACGGACTTGGGTCCACACACGACTCTCAGCGCTGGCAAGGTGTGACAAGTTGACAGCCTGGTTAGTATGCCAGTCACTGGGAGTCCGATAGTACTGCGCGGAAATACACACACTGCCAGTGTGAGTGTGTTCTAACTTCTCAGATATGAATTCCAGGGGATCCGGGACACATGCCATTGCCACACTGCCCGTGCTTCTATTACGTTTAGTACATTGTCTGCCCGTTCTGCCCGTTCTGCCCGTTCTGCGCGAAATTTCTTCCCGTTCCTCCCGATTCTGCTTTTTCTGCCATCTCTACCGTCTGAGTTCAAAGTTTAGCTTAGCCGGGTTGGGAATCGCACACAATTCTGAACTCTCCAAGGACCTGGGTCAGGGCCTTGGATCTGTGAGCGTTTGACAGTCTGCTCGTTCTGCCCGTTCTGCTCAAAACTTCTTCCCGTTCTTCCCGTTCTGCCCATCTCTACGTCTGAGTTCTTTCAGCTTAGCGATAACCTCAACACCGTATTAGTATTATTTTGGCGGCCCTGACTCAATGAGTCCGAAATTGAATAACATTCTGAACTCTCCACGACCTGAGTCAGGGCCGGGGCCCGAGAAGTGAACGGACTTCTAATAGACTATTACATTTAGAACATTGTTTTCTCTGCCCGTTCTGCCCAGAATTCAAGTTCTACCCGTTCTGTCCACCTTCTCGACCGTGAGACTGAGCCACCCAAGCGGTAAGTTTCAACCCAGTTCAAGTTAGTCGACGATTCGGCGCTATCCGCAGTGACTCCGAGCTAAAGCGATCACATCGCACTGATATCCTCATTCAGTCGTCAGGCACTTTGCGGAGTCAAGAATTAGCAACCCGATTGGCACACATCCATCTACGCTCTCCATGGCTGCAGAGATGTTTGGACCGCTCGGTTTTCATTTGTTTCACCGTCCTCTGCACGTCTTTCCACCAGCTCGAAATTACAAATACGGCACCCGAGGGCATATAGTCCGCAAAGAACACCATCAAAGCTGGGACGAACAAAGAGCGCCCAGACGACAAAGGATCGCCGGGTCCACGCCCGACTAGAGATTCAGGTTCGAACTCATCATGAGCGGGTGTCGAGAGCGATGGAAATGAGTCCCACAAAGACGGACATAGTCGGAGAACCTTCAGTAAGCCCACCGGCGCAATTCCAGCAGAACGCCATCCAATCTCTTCGTTAGTGTACAAACTCTTGATCCGCGGACAATCAGACGCTAGTCGCAGCAGATCGGCGTCCTTCGAGCTCGATACGCATGTGGGTAAGATTGAACGCTGTGAAAGGAAGGATATCGTTGACATCATTGAGGACGAGCGTGGTAGGCTCTGCACGCCAAAGATTCCGAAGGCTGTAGCGTCCAAAGTGATGTTTGTGACAAATTCGTGACTGCAGGCCGTCCGGAGATCCAGATGGGTTTGACTATCTTGAAATAAGACACGGACGCAGCGCGCGTAGTACACTATTACAGTATCCATCTCTCAGACTGCCGGTTCCAGGTCTCAAGCGTGTATATGATCTGTGCGAAATTCAGCACTAGGTACTGTATCCAAGGAAGGCAGCTATCTCACGCATTTACCACCGCTTCGAATCACACGACGCGCACTAGGACTCGGAATACAGCGCATAGTGCTAGCCGTGGACAGATCATATAGGTTCATCTAGAGCAGATCCAGAACAGGCTCTTTGAAGGCTTGGCATGTCCTGGCCAATGAGGCAAGGTCTGCTAGAGGGCGGTCGAGTTGGTCATAACGGTGACTAAAGATGATACGTAGGATCTCTTCGATAAATAAAGCTGGATGCATACATACTTCGAGAGGAGTCAAGCTTTGAGTCTTTGAGCACGAAGCTATTCGCTTACATAATCAGACACTCGGGGGATTTCAAGTTCGTGGACGTATGTTATACAGTCGACTCCCTCCTTATAACGCATACTACCTGTCGGGACAGCTCAAAATGTATGTGTTATGAGGAGTATGGGTTATTGGAGAGACCATAGGGCGACAAAAAGCAGTTCGGGAAATCTAAAACCTATGCCTTATGAGGGAGTATGCGTTATCCCTGGTATGCGTTAGGAGAGAGTCGACTGTACAATGTGCATGGCAATGATTGCTGGGGCAGGTTTACAGCCTTTTTTATTTTATTTTTGGGAGTTTTTGTTAATGGTCCGAGTCAATCGCACTCACAATGTTGAATCAGGTCTATGACCCGCGCTGTGTTGCTCACACTGTTCAATGACTAAGCGGGGGTTCAATTCGATTATGTAATAATTTCCCGTGCGACAATGCTGGACGTTTGCCACAGTCGCCGGGTACTAGGTAATGCAAAAAAATCAGTAATGATTTTCTACAACCTCAATGAAACAAGTTGACTCCAGATTGAGAGTATAGTAATACACTTACTTTCATTTTCGTCTGACTTTTATCTGTTCGTATTGAGAGTACGGAAGACTCCCGATTTCTGACCCCCCAACATTGGTCACAGCGGCGTGGGAAAGTTAACCAAAAATGGCAGGCCTACCATTTTGGGTCGAATTCAACGAGGTACAGGCTAGCAAGTATGTATTCACCGGTATGTCTTGGGATACGGTTCGCTGAACATCTTTCCATTCATCCGCACAGATGCTCTCGATATTTCCCGCACGCATCACATTCCTCCGTTTGCATGAGTTCCCCGCACCAGCCATCGCGTCTACACCTGTCGATATCAAGAAGCTCCAGAGTCCTTCATCTCTCGTTCCAATGGATCTCACTAATCACCTTAGACTTCAATGATGTAGGCGACCTCCAGAACCCCGTTATCTATCGAAAGACTCTGACGAACGCGAACTTTTCCTTCCTTCAAGCTTCGGCACTAGAAACACATCATGAATGCGAGACGCACAGGAGCGCGATCATGGGCAGCAACGCGTGCGGATGCGTGAAGCCATCCGCTTGTGGTCGAGGAATACCTGCCACGCAGGCTTTGTACATCCTCCTTTCTGCTCTAACAACCGCAGGATTACGATGATGCACGGACATAGCTCGGAGCGCACTTGGCCGACGGACGACGTCGTCGGCCATCACAAGGCATTCTATTGCATAGTTTTCGTGCCTGTCACTGCTCACAAGTCCAATGCTAGTTCGCATAGCAGAACGCAGGAACGAGCCTCCGAGTTTATGGAAGATGTAATGATAGCTGAATGTAATAAAGCATTTTTTTTCGCATTCGTAAGCAGATGCAGACTGCATCGGAGTACAGCAGAACGCAGATTAAATGGGCGTATGTCCAGCCTGAGATCAATGCGCCTTATACGATGAGAACACAGTCGTTGTGACGACACGGTATTGTTAGCAGACTCGGAGCACCCAGTGTTACACAGACTCCACTTCCTGAAAACCAAATTCATGTTCCCAAGTTCCAATCAAACATGCATCTGCGGACACGTTTTCGAAAATGCTGGGGCGTTTACCCGACATAAGAAAAATTGCAAGAGGGGCAAGAAACGGTTGGCCACCGCACTCAGACAGGCAAAAGAAGTCTATCAGGCAAAAAGGCGCCGTTTGCAAGATGGCAATCCGTCTGAGCCATTGGAGGCTCTCAGGCAGGACTTAAATCAGCCTGAGGTTACGGTTCTGGCCATTGGCGGTGCGTTCCATGGTCTCAGGCTCAGATAACAGCTCATGTTTTCAATGTTGGTCGGAGTCAGACCTACCGTCGGTGGACTCATCTGTTACAGCGCAATCCACAGCGCCCGGAACTCAGGCTCGATGTCAGAAGGAAGCCCGCACTGTTGGTCTGGACTCAGAAGACGTACTAGTGCGTATATGTACCCTCCTCTTTGTCAGTAATGGACATGAATGTAAACTTAGGATGATCACGATACGTTGCCCCTGTCTGTTCGCAGGGGGCGGCGAGTTAACCGGCTTCCAAAGCGGTTTCAAGACATGCTCCCAGAGCCTCCTCTACCGTTACTTCCGCAAACCACAGTGGCCCCACGACCCCCACCCGAAGTAAACCATGACGTACCACTAGACCTTCAAGACCCAGGCTCTTCAGCAGCTGCATCCTGCTTGACCACTAAAATCGCTCAATCGTCAAAGCCGCGTCATTCCGTCTTGGTCAGTCAACCGAATTCGTTTGGTCTATTTCGTCTGTACGATGAAGGTTCAATCCCCATTCATGATCCTGAATACCAAAGTATGGGTGACCTGTTTCCAGGACTTGGGATAGTAGACCCAGTCCCTGTCGAACTTGTTGCGACGTCTCCACCATCCAACAGGGGGAATCCTTTCCATCCATACCCGAATGAAAATTCATGGCGTATCGGGGATTGGTACTGGAATTCTGGAGTTAACAAGTCCAAAAAGAGCTTTGAGGGCCTCGTCCAGATTATCGCGAGTCCAGATTTCCGGCCTGAAGATCTACGCCAAACTAATTGGACCGCGATTGACCGCGAACTTGGCCTCTCTGGTATCCGTAGCATCTCTCACACCGCACCTTCAAGTCATGGGGAGGCTGACTCAGGAGACTGGTTACCAGAGGGTGATGGTTGGATGCAACGAAGAATCACCATCTCTGTTCCGTTTCCCCGGCGCTCACTACATCCGGGCCCAAGAGAATATACCATGTCTAAATTTTATCGCCGATCTCTGCTTTCAATAATTCGTGAAGCACTCTCTGATCCTTCCCGCTGTAGATCCTTCCGCTTCGAACCTTTCCTCCTACGATGGAAGCATCCACACATGGCAACCGACATGGGTGTCTACGGCGAATTATTCAATTCTGAAGCATTCGTTACGGAACACCGTCAACTGCAAGACAGACCTCCGGATCCTTATAGTGACTGTGCCTTGCCTCGACGAATCGTGGCCCTGATGCTTTGGTCCGATGCTACCCAGCTTACGACTTTCGGAGACGCCAAACTGTGGCCTCTATATATTTATTTCGGAAACGAGTCGAAATACCAGCGATGCGCACCAAGTGCAAAACTTTGCTCACACGCAGCATATTTTCAGACAGTACGTATCATTCATTGGCTGTCAAAATTAAGTTCTAATTGTGTTCCTAAAATACCAGCTTCCTGACGAGTTCAAAGATTTTGTAACGGAACATACTGGATGTGATAAGGTCCCGGGCGATCATTTATTCACTCATTGCCATAGAGAGCTATTTCATGCTCAATGGAATGATGTCTTGGATGATGAATTTCTCCAAGCATACGAACACGGGATGGTGTTCATGTGTGGAGACGGTATCAAGAGACGACTCTTCCCTCGTATATTTACTTATTCAGCGGATTACCCCGAAAAGTACGAGCCTATTTTTTTTGAACTTATGACGGAGCTCATCGAGCCCATAGGGTACTTATCGCCAACATCCGCAACCTTGGCGGTTGCCCCTGTCCGCGATGCCTTATTCCTATGGAGAAAGTACACAATGTAGCAACTAGAAATGACATGTTGCAACGTAGTTCTTTATCTCGCCACGACACAGTGGAAAGACGCTCCAAGATATCTTCTGCGCGCCGGTTAATTTACGAGGAACACTATGTAATCAACACTCCTCAGGTAGAAGCCCTTCTCAAGCCGGAGTCTCTAGTTCCAACTATGGTACGTGTTTTTAGGCTACTCTGCATTGAAGAAGTCCGTCATGACTCATGACTCATGACCCTCATCGTCTAGAACGCATTTTCCGAAAGGCTTGGTCAGCATGGTTTTGACTTTTTTCTCATGTTAGTCGTCGACCTGCTACATGAATTCGAGCTGGGCGTTTGGAAAGCGATCTTTGTCCACTTACTTCGTATGGTAGATAGTTTAAAGGGGCCCACGCTGGCTGAACTTGATCGCCGGTGAGAGTTCGCCATGACTAATATCGACAAAAATCTAACCACTAGGCAAAGGTTTCGTCTGGTACCGACCTTTGGTCGCGACACCATTCGGCGGTTCCACAGGAATGTCTCGGAGATGAAACGATTCGCTGCGCGCGATTTTGAAGATGTACTGCAGGTCAGTGTTCCGTTTTACTTTCTAGGTCTTTTTTGATTGGAATGTCCGCAAAGTGTTCTATTCCTGTTTTTGCAGGGCTGTTACCAGATCCTTACAATACGCAGGTCCTGCAACTTCTTTTTGTCCTTTGTCACTGGCACGGCCTCGCCAAGCTTCGTCTGCACACCGACAAAACACTCGATGTTCTGCAGGAAGTGACGGAAGACCTTGGTGACCGTGTCCGTTGCTTCTCGTCTGATACGTGTCCGAACTTTGCAACGAAGGAGTTGCATCGTGAAAGCGCAGCTCGAATCCGACGGCAAGCGCAACAAAATCAAGGAAGATCAAACCGATTGCAAGGAACCAATCCGCATTCCCAGACACGACAACCCAAGTCCCTGAACCTCAAAACCTACAAACTCCATTCACTAGCTGATTATCCGTCCCAGATTAGAATGTATGGGACGACGGATTCATACTCAACCCAATCCGTATGTGCCACTAGAACTCTCCTGGTACCGGAATAAACTATTCACGTAGGGGGAACTCGAACACCGCACAAGTAAAGGTCGGTTCACCAGAACCAACCGAAAAACTTATGTACCGCAGCTGGCCTCAATCGAGCGGCGGCAAGCTCGGATTCGATGGATTCGCATGAGACGGGATGCCCTTAATCTCACGGATTCTGTATCAAACAATCCTGAGGAACACCATATCATCGGTCGATCCCAAAACTTCCCTGAAGAACTCTCAAGGTTTGTCCAAAGTAACATCGGGGATCCCGTTACTACGGTCAGTGAATTCATATTTGTCACACGGTGGATCACTGAACCTATAGAGTACCTGGTCTAGGATTTTGTTTTGAAGCTCAAGGCTCACATTCTCCCCCGCATAGCAGCCATCCACCAGCAGGGGGCTCCGGAATATGCTGCATTCCTTGACGCAGTCAATCAGGCCACGGACCTTTCGGAAGTCCACACACACTACCTATCACAATTGAACCATGTACTGTTCACCGGAAACAAGATTTACCGGCATCGTTTACTTCGAATCAACTACACCTCGTACGACCTTCAACGGGAATACGATACCGTCAACCCCCGGACGGATCATCGCAACATCATGTTATTGTCTAACCGAGATGGCGACAATCACCCATTCAAATATGCACGGGTGTTGGGTATTTTTCATGCCAATGTCATGTACACCGGTCCTGGGTCAACGGACTTTCGGTCACGCCGGATCGAGTTCCTGTGGGTAAGGTGGTTTGAAATCCTGCAGGATTGTACCACAGCCATAGGATGGGAGCAATGTGCTCTAGATACCGTCAGGTTTGTGCCAATGGCTGACCAGGATGCATATAGTTTCGTGGACCCAGGAGATGTGCTCAGGGGTTGCCATGTTGTCCCTGCTTTCAATGATGGCCCATTGCATCCCGATAGGGTTGCAATATCTCGTTGCGCGGATGATGGAGATGATTGGAAACACTACTATATCAATCGGTAGGTTTGAGCTTGATTTGCATCACTTCAAGTGGACCTACTAATACATTTTAGTTTTGCTGACCGTGATATGGTCATGCGGTTTCATTGGGGACATGGCATTGGTCACACGTATTCACATGCCGATGGAACGTCAACGACTTCAATTCATTCGGACTCGATGGAGACCCACACTGCTTCAAGTCAGTCCCATCAGCAGTCACAACCAAGCAAACACAACATGAGTACTTTGGAAGCTCACTCCACCGAGTCTGACTCGGACTCGGAAGACCTGACTGATCCCGAGTTGGAGTTGGGTGATGTTGGCACAAGTGTTCGGTCTGACTCGGAGTCTGAGGCAGAGTCCGCCTTAGAAGATTATGTTGATTTGGACGGATGGGAGGATTTCGACATGGGTCCTCTCAATGGATACGAATTCTAGCATTTGCTACTAGTAATTGTGATGCTCATTCAGAGCAACAGCCAAATCCTGTGACAACATACAAATTTGTTGGTATAAATACCTCTGTTTCCATTGGTGCTCTCGTTTCCTGGATTGAGATTATTACACTAGCAACAAACAACCCCGGGCCATCCAGACCCGTTCTCTGCCCCCCAAGCAGGCAAAGAATTGGGCGTTGTCTAGTTGCAACTCCCCTGTCACACCAATCGAGTGACGCTTAGAGTAACTTGTCAACTGAACTTTCTCAGGCTTTTGGCACTACCCCCTACACGCAATAGACTATATCCTGTTCATGCGAAAGTTATGGTTGCGGCAACCCAACTGTTACTGGTCAGATTGCAATCGCCCGAAC
>JBBPOK010000744.1:0-13284 GCA_038091415.1 Leccinum variicolor | reverse complement strand
ATGCGCAGCTGTGCGGGGAAATCGTGTCCATATTTATGTCCGCCGACGTATGCGTAGTGTTTTCGTTGGGATATGATATCCTTGCATCAACAGTCTCTTATGACATATGCAGTTTCCCGATTGCCAATGTCCAAGCGTGGCGCGTACGAGTTGACTGACATTTTGTTGTTTTTCTGACATTCTTTTTCAGGCGCCATTGCCGTCACCGTGTCGTCTTCGAGACTGCTTATTCTGCCATCGTCGGGATATACACCCATCGGACTTGGAGTGGCTTCCGTCCTGTTCAAATACAAATTAGTACCTCCGAAGTATTCGTTCCGTGCGTAGGACGAGATCGACATCACGCATTGGTGACGATTGTGCTGACATTCGCCCTTTGCTCGGAATTTCAATGCGATCGGAGTCGTTTTCGTCACGAGTAAGTTGTTGCTAGGGCGTCCTTCGAACATTGGCTCAAGAAGTGATAATAACTACAGATATCAGCTGCTACCCATTCTTTGGGGCTACCGTCGGCTTCTTTTGAAAAAGAGGGTGAGTTTGCCTCTGGGAACGATTCGCTTTCAATTTTCCATTTTGCGGAAACAACTGAATAAGAGAAATGTATAGATATTCGAGGTGATGTCGAACTTGCAGCTTGTAACCAAGACTCATGTTTCCAATTTTCATCTAATACGGCGTTGTCGACATATCTGTCGGAGATCGGATTTTCGCCGTCGAATGGAAGCCGAAGCCGAGGAGATTAGCGTAAAGAGGTGAAGAGGACCCAAATCAGCTTTTTCTACTATGATCGGTGACCAGGTTTTATTTCCAGACATAAGTATCGACTTGGGGGCTTTTTCCTACAGGATCTTGTCAGCCGCACATGACGTAAATCTGCATCATTCATTTATGCTCTGAAACACAGTGCGCATACGAGAGTACCCAAGCCTTGCCCACTTCTGCCTGCATAACAAGGTTGCTGCTGGAACCTCGCTCCGAAGCAGATGTATGCTGAACATAGTCTAATCGGATGGGCGTGAGCAACTAGTGATTTCGACTCACTTGTCCATCTCGCTAACGACCTCTACTCCCGTTACGAAATGCAGGGGACCTCAGTTTATGCATTCTTCACTACCGCTCTGCGTTGGGGAGAATAGATCATCATGATACTACATCAGCAAACTAACCCCTTCCTGGACAGAACTGGACAGTATTGTCCGGTCTGACAGATTGGACAGAGATTCACAGCAAGGTTCCTAACTGTCTAGATCTAGACAAAGAACCATAGCCTGTCCTATGCTGTCTTCAGCTGGAATAGACTAGACACAGTACAAGATATATTGGCATGCTTGCAAGACAAGCTATCTAGACAGAGCTGGACAGATCCATCCCAGACTGTACAGTCTGTACTAAATTGGGCAGTGCCCAATACAGTAATTCTCACACCAGGACAGAACCGTCACAGAAAAGAATTGAATCAGACAGTGGATTCACGACACAGGAATATAATACTACCCGACCCAAAATATATCTAATGAAGATCAACATCAAAGTTACAGCCCGCAACAGACAGTTCCTCATTAGGCATACCGTTACTATAATCATGTTAGAGGTGTAACGAGAACCACAACGGTAGGCCACGCACCTGCCCAATTGAGCCCAACGTGTTCGCAAAGCCTTTGTTTTGTCACGATGAATCACATTGGTGTCACATTTATTCATCAATCCAAGGATTTCAGCATAGACCGGCAAGTAGATGTTGACACGGAAGTTCACTTCGCCTCGGCCGGAGGCAATCTCGTCGAGCACCACTTTGAGCTGTATGTCTATCAATATCAATATATGAGGAAAATACAACAAAACGAACGGCAGTTGCGGCAAGGGCAACCGTGGCCCTCGGAACTTCTTGAGCAAAGACTTCGGGGAATAACTTGCCAACTGATGAGGAACTGGTGTAAAAAAAGTCAATAACTAGTCCCGAGAGCGCCGAATGCGCAAGGTTATTGACATGTCCCTATCAACAATGTCCGTCAGTAAATGTAATCACGAATAATTCAACTTACCTCTTCGTCAGTACCATCCCTCAAAAACAGACCACCGTTTCCCAAAAGATGTTTTGCGATGTCAATATTCCGCTCGCGGCGATTCTCGGGATCCCATTCGTAACGCTGCGTGACAAATGTACGCGCCTTCTTTCTCATTGCGGATCGCCAACTCCCAAGGTCTTCCCATAGCTGGTTACTATGAGTGGAAGATGTCAGCATAAAAGAGCGACGAGCACGCACCAATCTGGTGATACTCGAGGCATGCTGTGGCCACCAGCCTAGAAAGGAGTAAGTAATAAGCCAACCGGATCAGTGGCGACTTACCGTCCGAAACGATCAAACCTCGAGACTGGCGTTCAGCAATCGCTTCATCAATATATTCTATAGCCTTGGTATTGAATGAAGGACGGGCTGGGAACGCGTCAATGGAGGCCGCATCACAATGCGAGAATTGTTTCGCGCGGTCAATGACGTCACGAGTCGGTGGGTCATAAAACTGCAGCTGCCATGGTTCCGCACGATCCGATCCGGCACGAGCTGAATGGTTCATTTGGGACACGACAGGTGGTTCCCCATCACCGTTATGCGGAGTTTCACCTGCGACCGAGCTAGTAGACGATGCTTGCCGATTCCTAGCTGCAAGTAATTGAGTGTTGCTGGGCAAACGAGGCGCACGGTTACGTTGTCGGTGCACCGTCACGATATCCTCGGGTGGTTGGCCTGGATCCCGGTCACTAGTAGTCGAGGATTGCCTCTGTCGGTGCTGCATGGTTGCGCCGCTGACACTTGTCCCGTCATCGACGGCTATGACGATAGGAATCAGAAAAGCTCGCAGAGTGAAATGAGGCATACCTGGAACACGATCACGCCGATGCTGCGTAGCTACAGGCCGTTGCTCAGGCACCGTCACGATAACTTCGGGTGGTTGGCCTGGATTACGGTCACCAGATGTAGTCGAAAATAGCCTCTGTCGGTGCTGCGTGGTTGCGCCGTTGACACTTGTCCCGTCATCGACGGCTATGACGGTAGGAATGACTCGGAGAACAGCTTGTCGAGTGAAATGAGGCATACCTAGGACACGATCACCTCGATGCTGTGTAGCTACAGGCCGTTGCCTCGGGGTACGGTTATCAGGCAGACGAGCTGTAGCCTGACGATATCGAACGGCTGTATCATCCGCGTTGCGATTGACGTCTATGGTAATAGTAGTTAGTGGTGTCCACTAAAAGTGATGGACCATACCGGATGATCGCGACACTCTGGCAATATCATCTGCGGTCAGGGAGTTAGATGAGAGTCACTTGAACGCCGGACAACATACCTTGGGATGTCGATAGCATCGCGTCGTCTTCGTCATCTGCAGAAATAGCAATTAGATATATACTTTTAAAAGTGACGGACGTACCGGGCGAAGGTAATGTTCTTGAGTCTAATGGGCCATATTAGAGCTTGCGAAGATGTGTGCTTGGGGACATACCTCGACGAAGTGTTTCCTCCGCATTTCTCTCATCTTCGCTCGGAGAGATCTCGTCGATCTTGAGAGGGGGGGGAGCAATGAGTACATGTGAAGGCTTGTTGTTGGACGGAGTCTCACCTCTCGCTGGCTATCCCCAGTATCGTAGAGACCGGGAGCAGCGGAAAGGCTGAGACTGGTCCTATTGGCGTTGAGCGGTAGGTTGTAGAAGGAATCGGTTACAGCGGACCTTGTAGGGGCGATTGCATGGTCGCGTTGAGAGACCGTATTGTCCAATACGCGGGTCCGTAATGTTGTTGCGGAACGGAAACTTGTAGGTGCAGAGTCAAAAGAAGGTGACGAAGCATGTTGACTCGAGGGCAGACTGTGCTGTTGAGCACGGCGTTGTTGACCCGAGGAAGAACAGACGGATGCTGCACGAGATGTTGGCGCCGTTGAGGCACCGCCAGAGGACCCACCCGAAAATAAGGAGACTGTGTATGATGACGGGACAGAACCTTGCGACGTGGATTGCGACGTTGTTCCAGGAAACCGTTGGGTACGTGTGGGTGCCTGAGTATATGTCTCTGTTCGAGGTACAGAACCATTGGAGGACGACACTCCAACAAACCGAGTGCGAGTGCGAGTGGGTACTTGAGCACCGTTCTCGACAGTGTGAGACGGTAGTTTGAAACCGAACGGTTGGCCGGGCTCGGCGAACATGAATTGGGGCTGCAAAGTTGAAGAAGCAGGGGCGGGCCGTCCAAGAGCTTGAGGAGCGACGGTATCCTCATTGGTGGTAATTCGTCCTTTGCGAGAGCTGCTTCTACTCACGACCTGGGAGGAAGGCGCCATGGGGTTGACCTCCTCGTCTTGCGTTGCAATGTCGATCGTGGAAGGCCGTTTCAATCGTTGAGTCTGCATTCGTTCCAGCTCCTTCATCTGGGTCAGTCGACCTCCGCTACCTTTCCCAGAGCGCACAGAGCGCCGAACGCTAGGCTCAACATTGGTGTCTTTGAGTGTAATAAGAGAACTGAGAACTTCGCAGCAGGCACAATACACGCACCGAGACGCTCCGAATCGTCTGGTACCATCCGAGCTTTCTTGCTCATTTCTTCATCTTCTTCGTGTTCGTCTTCTTCGTCTTCGCTCTCGTAGCTGATTTTGCGCTTCATCCGAGTCGTGCAGAATCGGAGAGGACAAGGGACCCACCACGGCGTTTTCGTCGTTTTATGGCATCGCAAGCTATTGTATACGTCAAAACATCACAAATTTACATACAAGGAAAAACATTGTGTACGAGAGAATACGTATGTAACGTAACAGACAACTACAGTCGGCCGTGGGGGGTATACAATTTGGAGGGATGCCGACTGTATTCGAATAAATGGCGCGCATCCCGGAGTGCCTACTTCAACGATGCATCAGAGCCTCCAATCTTAGCCCAACTTGACTCCGAGTCCGCCCTGTCTGCACCCGATGTACCTGCGAACGGCTGATCACTACCGAGATACAAACGTTTCTTCGGCAATCGCGAGTCCGATTCAATCTCGCTTGCGCCACGGCGTTTGGAGCCACTTGAGTGGGATGTCCCTGGCATCCGAATCGGAGGGAAACGTTGCAGAGAATCGTCAGACAACAAAATTTCCTGGCTAGATGACGTGGTGATGGACGGTACTGTTAGGGTTATCGAGTTTGAGGTGTTGCTGTTCTGCGGTAGCGCATTTAAGCAGTTTTTTTTGTCCCTCACTAGCCAGTACTTGTCGGGAAGCTGGGAGAGCGTCGTGACAATGCAGTCGATAAAACTGTCGTGAGTGAAAGCCACGTTCGTTTCTGTTCCGCTTCCGTCCCACTTGATGGGTAGAATGAGTTCTTCTCGAATTTTCTCGAGGAGAGGGATGGCGGGCTTGAAATATGATGAGATGTATGGCACAATCAGCGCCGTCCAGCCGAAGTCAGATTGTACGGCGAGAGTTTTGAGGGTGCTGGGCCGGGAAACAGCAAAGAAAGGGTCAAAGCAAATCGCAAGATCTTCGTTGGACTTGAGGAGAACAGGGTTGTCGTACAGCAGACAAATTGCAAGTAAGATGTAGAAGAAGGACTCTAAATCATGATGCGCTTGATGCACCACCGGCTTCCCAGGCCCTATGTGACTGAGCTCGGCGGCCATCCAGGCCCACGTTCCCTGTGACATGGCATGAAGGTTAAAAATACGGTGATGGCAGAGAACATACCGTGCGTTGAAGTGGGTTAGCATCAAGGGACGCGCTCAGGCTGGCATCGTCGGGGAGCGGTTGGTCGGCGACGGGGATGACGACGTTGTGCATATCATGCAAATCTTTCTGCTCCAGAGGTTGGACTTGGCCTTCAACACAAACGCCAGGAATGGGACCCGAAGAGGGATGAGGTTCGTTCACCGGGATGGCGTAGCCCCAGTCGCCTAAGAGACCACGACGAGGTAGTTTTTGAATCTTGCTCCGAAGTCGGCTCCTCTCGGGTTCTTCGAGCACCCTGTCTACAAAGTCCGCTTCGAGTTCACTCTGCATCGCCAAAACGAGTAGGAGGTTGAAGAGACTTATGTCGCAATGGAGTATGTTAGCTTTTGTGAGAGCGCTGCCATGGGCTGCCACTAGTAAGCCTCGTGCCAAATACGGAGACGACTCGATGGACTCACCAGATATGCAATCAATCAGGGCGACCAGGAGTTCCGAGAGCGAAGTAAAGTCGAAAATCGGGTACCCTCTTGGTTTTGAAACCAAGCGCGATAAGACACGTAAATTGTATGGGGAGTTAAGGTCGGTGCCAAGAATTGAGCGAAGAATATGAGTCGAGTTATTTAGCATGCGACGTGTGACGGGGTGTTGGGTTTGAACTTGCTGCTCGTGTACCAACCTCGGCACACCATTCACTCCGGCAGCCTGAAGCATCTTCAAGATCCTGCCTTCGGTATATCTTCGCAGTGGGTCGATCCACGAATCCTTAACAACCACTTCCTCTGGATCTTCGTTGATAGTAACTGTACCGCTCCACACGGTCGTACCTCGACCATGTAACGTCCCGGAAAAGAAAAGTAGTGTGTCGACTGAGACCAAGTATTCCTCGCCTCGTAGAATTATCTGAATCTTCTTCTGACCATTCAGAGTGGGGGAGACGGTCGAATCGAAACCGAGAGTGGTGCCATCAGCGAACGTGATCCCAAGCAGGATCCGGAGGAACTCTTCGGG
The DNA here is from genome assembly GCA_038091415.1 of Leccinum variicolor. Taxonomy (NCBI): domain Eukaryota; kingdom Fungi; phylum Basidiomycota; class Agaricomycetes; order Boletales; family Boletaceae; genus Leccinum; species Leccinum variicolor. The sequence continues at coordinate 6,583 of JBBPOK010000744.1, read as the reverse complement.
ATGCTGATGGATATCGAGGGGATGGGTAGAGATGGAGCCACCCCGATCGAAGAAAGTGAGGATGATCTTCGAACCTAGAAATTGAATACCGGGCATTGCGTAATGCCCATCTTGGACTTCGAGAAGGAAGGCAACTTTGCCAGCGAGCTCAACAAAGGCAGATTTCTTGGTTTCGCTACTAAAGTTCTTCTTCACCTCGCCCATCGCGTAAACGTCGGTCCTCATGTTGAATTTCTCATTTTGATCGCAGCGCTTCTTGATCAACCCCTCCTCACAAAGGAGGAGGTCAGGCTTCCGCTGAACTGAGCCGGTCAGACCATCCACGGGCCGCTTTGCTGCCTTCCCAGTCCACCGTCTAATACGAATTTAGTCATAAAAAGGTGGAAAGATAGTACTTTTGCTTACCTCGTGGATATCATATGTGAGCGTGGAGTGTGACGAATCAGTTCGTTGAAGAAGTCTGCGACTTCTTCCTCCCATTCCTTCCCCGATTTCGAGTTTGAGAACTCTGGGAAATATTTCCACTTTCCTTTTTCTCGTTGCCATACCCTTTCCATGAGAGCTAGAACGGACTTCATGGTATCGGCTTCAACGGCGTTGGAGGCGACATTCGAAGGCGGGAATAATCGTTGGTCGGGGAAAAGACTGGCGAGAAAGTCCTTTGTTTGCTCCCAATCGAGGGACCAATGGAGGGGCTCCGTATCTTCCGTGACTTTCGCATCCATAGATTCGCGATATGCGTCTGCCGTGCGGCGGAATTGAGGCGGAAGGGCTAGCTGGAGTGATGGCCAGAGCCTCGTCAGCTAACTCGGGTCACTCAGTGGGTGTTGGCAACGCACTGCACATAGCGAGAGTGGCGTATTTTGCTTAGTAAGAGAATGTCAGAAATACTGATTAATACTAGATCAAGCGTAACTTACCCTTTCAAGTGGCATGGTCGTGTTCAAGTCGGAGTCTTTGCAGCGTATAGAGTCGTAGCTCGGAAGGAAAGTACTTGTGAGTGGTATGGTGGTAGTTTGAGAAGGGTTGCTGGGCACCCAATCATATCAATCGATCGATCGCATCGAGGCTGATTACTACATATACCATTAAGGAGCCAATAATACGTACAACTCTACACAGGATCTAAAGCGTAATATAGTTCTTTCGTCCAGTATTTGTTGAGCCAGAAGTCGTTCGACAACTCGTAGCTACTGTTCCTTGTCAAACGAGGATGTGCTTCTTTGCCAAAGTGGGGTATCAAATGTGCGGCAGACCGTATGTGGGCTACCGGGACCACATCCCCGATTCGTGTCCCATTTGATTTCATGGCCCGTCTGAGCAAATACATGCCTGTTCCAGGGTGCACACCGCTTTCGGTTCCTTGCTGAGAAGTTACGTTGAAGCGCTGGACGTAGGCAGCAAAGTGATCGGTATTCATCAGGCGGAATACGAGCCTGAGTTGGACAACGACATGACCTATCATCAATGTCATTTATGGCTTAGTAGTGCATAGACCACAACATATTAGTGTAAATACCTTGAATCCCTCTTAGTGGCCAATCGCTCTCGGCCCCAGGACTCGCGATAACGGTATCATAAAGTCCGTGAGGGCGGTCATTAGAGGGAGGGAATGCGCGTATAGTTTGAGGAGCATCTACTCTTTTTTCGTCATGGTAGAGGGATTGCTGCACACGTAACTTGTACCATATTTGAAGGTGATCAGACGGTAGTGGGTACTCTAATTCCTGAGACCTGATACCTGAGACGGGATGGTCTGTACCATGCTGGACGCGTTGTAGGAACTCCCAAATTGCAGGGCGGAGGTCGGTGATTCCATAAAGCGCAGAGGCTTCATCAACGGTCATACGGAGGGACGGTTTGTTTGCGATATGGAAGGCGGTGGTAGAGGTAGAGAAGGTACGGTGTGGTTTCAAGGCATTGAGAATGGAACCACATGAGAGGGCGTCAGCGATAGCAAAATAATTGATGATTGGACGAGATACGTTCATGTACTCGAGAGGGAAAGGAGCGTCCAACTCGATTCCAACATCCTCCTGTTCCGAGTCAACGTCGTCATCCTCGGTGAGTTGAGCCTTCTGGCGCCGAGCCTGAAAATGTGTGGCAACATCAAAACGAAAGCACTTGTCGGAACGATCCAGGTAACGAGCGATTTGATCGTAGTAATTTTGATTGTTGCTCATCCGGGCGGGAACCTTGATCTCTTGGACGTGAGCATGCTCAGTGGCATCGGCGGACCACTGCATGACCGGACCAGATCGTCGAATGCTTGAAGCTACGCTCTGGAGTAGTTCCAGTTTGGGTATCTCCCACGAGTCGTTTCGGCCACCAGCTTGCACGATTGCGTCTTTGTTGTCGTGAAACAGTTGAAGAGCATTTGTTAACTTATCCAGCGTATGATCGGAGAAAGTGGGCGCCTGCGCAAGATAACGGAAGTCGAGTAGTGCACGGAGTGAAATGAGAAATCGACGGGGAACCGAACCAGCGATGACGCCTATTATGTAGCGCTGAACGGAGCGATGGTCGCGCCCGGTGACTTGTTTTAATTTCGAAATGCCTTCCTCGAACCCGCGATACCCCACTGCAGGCTGTAAGAGGGAGAAGCGGAAGTCGATCTCCGAGGGTGTGACGACTTCTACACACCATTTGACGTCGTGGTCCCAAAAAAAACGATGGAAGTGGTGGAGGGCCTCCGGATGGAGGAACTGGGACGGGCAAGACAGAGGCCAGTCGACCCAAAACGGTTCAGTAACCCCATTCAAGTATAGGGCCTTGACAATCTTCAGGAACGTTTGATAGTCATCCGGAGAACACGTCTCTGATGCTCGCTGAATATCAGAAACGGTGTGTACTCCGGTACGCGGAGGATGAAGCAGTGGGTCACCAAAATTTTTAGATGTCGCCATTGTAAACGGTGATGCTTTGGGGCCCGTACCCGCCATGAGAGAGAGTTCGGGGGTGTCCGCGATGTAGGCTGCAAGGGGAGTATAACAATAGCGCATGTTTCCTAAGGGATCATTCATCATGATCCCGACACGTGCGGCAATCTTGACTGGCGCTAGAACCTCATCCAACGCCTTGTGAATGACTCTATCATGTAGGAGACTCCGGGTACGACTCAGTTTTTCCATAAATTTCGGAATCGGAAGAAGCGCAAGCAGCAAATACGTGTGAAGGGAGATCTTGGACCGAATCTCCGGGGTGATGTTAGCCAGACTTATAAGGAGGGGGTAGGCCATGCGGTTTCCACTCATCACTGATATATTTGTCTTGTCCGAGGACAGGACAATGCCTAACACCGTCGCGCCGCGAGGAAGTGCATCCTACAACCATCAATATTGGTGGCGACTCGAAAGGGGAAAGACTAACCTGGATGGCCCATGCGCGATCCCCGCTCAACCAATCCTCATATAAACGACAAATTCGAGCCGCCGACGTCCAAATTTTCCGGGGGACGAAGCTTATGTGTGGAGCGAGAAGGGGATGACTCAACAGAGACTGAACACACTCAAGCACCGGGCGATAGAAAAGACGGACAGGCTGTTTAGTGGGAGCCTCCGTTTGCATCCGTTTACATAGCCACGGTGGTCCAGACGGAAGGGCCTCTATACGTGTCCGAAGCTCCTTGGAAGTTCGAAACGAAAGCGACAGCCGTTTGACCTACTATTGGTCAAGAACTGTTCCACTTAGTGAATATACACTTACGATAGGCAGTGATAACAATCCGTCGAGAGCAGCCATGCTCAGGCCTGAACGTGAGCACCAGGAAGAGAACTGCCACTCTTCTTCGGAGGCGAACGGGTAATATAAATTCTCCTGCCGTTCCCGAGCGTACTTGTCCTGCCAGAAGAAGTCCATAAAAGTAGAACCGCCGGGGTATGAGTCGCTGCAACCCGGAAAAGTCTCTGTGAACTTTTGCGGAGCATCCGTGTCGTCTAGGTCCATCCCGATGTTCTCCGATTCCTCGTAACCAGAGTCGAAAGGTGGGGGCGCCGGGGATGGAGGACGACCAATACCTTCCTGGGTGTGTGGTTCGGGGTCTGACTCGGGGTCGTGGGGACGGTAGAGTGTGTCGGGTGCTGCAATGTCAGAGGGAATAGGTGCATTGTCGCCTTGAAGAGATTCGCCAAAAACGTTTGAGTGATCCTGGTACAAACTAGCTGCGTGGCACATCCCCGTCGGCTGGTTCATGTGTCGGAGGACGTTTGTCTCGGAAGAGAATTTCTTTCCGCAATGTGGACACCTGATATTGTTTTTCGCCATGTATGCATTCAGAGGAACTTAGTAAAAGCGCAACCAATTTACAGGTGCCTGCGTAGGTAATGTACCTGGCCGCGTACTTCGGCATATTTTCCTTTCACTATCACTCATAACGAGTACCCTCGAACGTCGTCGTCTATGCGTCAGTCTTCTACTTCTACCCCGCACGCTCCGCCTTCTTTACAGCAGCCTGGAACCGATGAGATTTTCCATTTATCACCATTCTTGACTCTCGATCACCTCGTTATAACCCCTGCTCATACCTGCACACCGATCGGGCGCGCGGACCAACCTCAAGCACCCGACGACTCTGACATCCACCTATGCAATATGGACCCTCATTCTGGTTGTTACGATGATGATTCTGAGACCGTCGATGAGGACGACGAAGGCGATTCATCTCACCACGACGTATGTTCCGAGAGTTGTCAAAGTTGTTCTCGCTCATATCAGGCATCTAGGAATCTGATGAACATCCTATCGTTCCTTGCCCCCGCAACTCTAGGGAAGCCTACCTCTTGTTAGAGGCGGCTCGAGCCGACCGTCGGATTTTCCTCGCACGCAAGACCCTTGCCCATCAAATTATCCACCGCAATACATTGGTCCTGCAATATAACCGTCTGATATTGGAGAGGGCGCAGCACGATTTGCATGTTGCGGATCGTTTTATTGGGCGCGTTCGTTTCACCATTCGGAAAAGTGGCCAAACCCCGGCATTCGAGTATGCAATGCGGGGAGACAATTCGGCGTTTACATCTGGTAACGTCTACAACCAATACACTCTTTGTTCCATGCAACTAACTTAAACATGCACTGTCCTTACACAGCACAACTGTCGCCCCGCCCCTCAATTGATGTCGACCTCACGTAGCCACCACGTTCAAGCCTGCCGCCTATATATGTACATATATATACATGGATTCTGCTCTTGTCGTATATGTACATATATATACATGGATTCTGCTTTTGTCGTTGACCACATAGTACAGGACGCGTCGACGACGCTCTTACCCCGCTGTCTATATACGGATATATACGGATATAACCCGTGTCGAGTGAATATCTCGAGATTGCCTTATCGGGCCCATCAGCGGAGCTCCATCCTTTTTCCCCAGCGCTCCCCAGCGCGATGACGACGACGACTCGACGACACCGTCGTCCTTACCATGGTCCACTGCCCTCATCCTCAACTCTCCATCCCTGTCCGTCCTCTCACCCCAGCGTGCAGAAGCGACCACACAACGTGCGCGATTGTGCGCGTTGTGCAGTCGCTCCTGCACGCCGCCCCCGTTTCTGTTCACCCATCCACCCCAGTGAAAACTGTGATCGGATAGGGTACCATGTGACTAGATATGACCGAAAAGTTGAATAACATTCATAATATTCCCCGACTCCCACGAAGTGGAGGAGGGTTTATAATTTTCCCAAATGGCCGCGCTCCAAGCAGATGGATGTGTGTGCGAACCTTTAACTAAAAAAAGAAATTATTTGTTCCTGTTGTGTCAAGTTTCAGTCTCGTCCTTCCGTGTTCTCGTTCGTTTACCCTCTTGTTTTCGGGATACTAACGGGTTGAACAACATATATGAGTGTATGTAAATCTCTTTACATCTTTTGTTTCTAATGTCACTGCAGATTTCTTGCCAAACTGCTTTCTGTTGAACGTTTGAACCCCGTGGGCAAACCCCTGAAACTTTTGTAACAGTTTGTCACGGTCACTCGTACTACCCCGCGCGGGGTACGTACCCGGTTTACCCGCGGGTCGCCCTTGTGTGACTCTGACACGACGGGCCAGCGCCGACACCGCCGACACGCCAACGCACACCACAATGCGACAACAACAACAACAACGCGGAAACAGCAACTACACCCCGACAACGGCGCGACACGAACAACGACAACGACAACGACACAACGACTCAGCGTGGCGACGGGGCTGCAACGGCGACGCCAACGATGGTGAGCACCTGCATCCTCGTTCTTGTCTTCACCAGCATCACCAAACGACGTGTCGACTGATACGACTACATGCCACGTTGCGACGAAGATCACAGACGAAGATGACAACGACGCCATCACCCTGCCTCAACCGGCACGGCGCGACAACGACGTTCCGCCCTCGTCTCCGTCCCAGTCCACGTCCCCATGCTCATGCTCGTCCCCGTCCCCTCAGCCTCCACGTCCACCTCCTCGTCGCCATTCCCATCCTCCTCCTCCTCCGACGGCGGCGCAACGACGTGCCACCATTGCGACGGACGACGACCCCTCTCACTTGCCCACACGGAACCGATAACGGCGCGGTGCCACCACTATGATCGATAACCGA
>JBBPOK010000743.1:0-13338 GCA_038091415.1 Leccinum variicolor | reverse complement strand
GGCACGCCATGATGAAGGATGCCTTGAACAGGAAGAAGGCGGCCCTAGCTCTCTTGGCTTCAGCACAGAGTGACATCGAAACGCACGCTTCGTTCATGATCGAGGAGGAGGGCCTGGAGGAAACCAAGCGATTCTATGATGTCCACTATGATGTTGGGCCCTGTCATACGGCGGTTGGAAGATTCATCAAAGCCGCGTCCGGCATTACCTTTAATCACTGCTGTGGACCAGTCAATCACAAACTTGAAGCGCCAGTAGGTTCTATTTTATCAAGTACCGTGTACGTGCCCCACCACTCCAAGTATTCAAATCATTGTGATTCAGGGATCCGTCAATTGTTCTGTGCCCAGTATCGCCATCAAGACACGCTCTCCGATCCGCGGTTAATCTCCAGCAAGTAATCACTTTTTGTTGTCACTCCTTTGTCTCATTATTCAGAAGTGTGCATGCGCTACTACTCAATCTCCGGCTCAGCTGTGGAATATCATTGTGAATAAGCATTGACGCATTATGTGTAGCTTTGATATTGATCTTATTCTTCATTATTGATGTAAGATCACCGTGTACTCGTGTAGTTTAGCCGTCCTTGATGTAAACGCTAAACATGATACTATCAATGATACTATGGTCAGATTCGACTCGGAAAGACACTACTGAGCAAACTTTGGAAGTATTCATTGGGTGGGAAAATCGTTACTGTAAGGCGTGACACGCGTGACTCTCTGAGAAACCGGCGCTCCCCACCAAGTTCGCACGCCCGCACGAATTTTTCGAACGTAAGTTAGCAAAGGACTCATGAAGGACTCAAGACTTGGGTGAACGGAATTCACACGGATGTGCATCGCAGATTTTCCCATTGCCTCTGCCTATTGATAATTTGGTATAAAGGCGTGATGGATCATCAAGGGATGTTCCCCACCACCCTTGCTTTTTCCTCTTTTTCCTTGGTTATTTATTACTTAATCACGCAAAATGTCAGGTAGTGAGCGACGAGTCAGGGGCGGCGATTCCGAGTCGGAACATTCTGCTACTCCTACTGGACACAAGCGCGTTCATTCGAATGCCCTGGAATTGGGTCCTAGGAAGAGACCGTGAGTATTATCCTTTGATACTTGCAAGTGAAGCTGACTAGGACCTCGCTAGCACCACTCAGGACCCTTTGGTGCACCACGGGCGCCATTTTGGCAGAGCGGTGCATACGTTCTGCAACGTTCAGACACTCATCACTAATGGTATTGTGATGATGGGTGAACGTTCAGATGAAGATCCAGAGTCACTTACTGCTCAGTGAGTTCCTATTTTCCCGGTTCGCAAGATTATCGTTCGCGCTGATATGTGATCTAGTGAGCGACAAGAATATGCGGTATTCCGAGAGTTGTTGAAAATGGTACCTGGTCTAGAGGCGAGGCTCATGGAATCTTCGGAGGATCAAATAATTCATATTGCAGATCTAGTTCGTTGAAGATTCAAATATCAGAATGTCGCTTACCTTCATCTTTACAGATTCAGAAAGGTGCCAATGGTGCACGAGCCGACGATACGAAGGGCATGAAGACCGCAATTATCGATTGGATCACTCCTAAGGGCCAAGCCCTCAATCCACACATCCCGCGCAACGTAAAATCTGGTCGCGGTTTCAACCATGAGCGCACAGGAGCGCTTATCTGTCCTGCCGGACTGGATTGGGCTAACACGGAGTACGTATTCCAATCATCGTTCAACCTGATATGCTGAAAACATTCACAGTATCAAGGCGAAGTTGGTCAATGGGCAGATCCAGGTCTCTGGTGACCAATGGCCGGTCTTCCTCTTTGCAAATTATACCTATGATCCTGAGGATCCGTGGAACGGACTGTTGAGGAGTGGTCTTCTCGTTTCCGTAAGTGTATTTTTATTTCTATCTTCACAATTTTGCACAACGCTTACTTGTATGATCAAGGCCTTCAAACACGTCTTTACTTCTCCCAGTTCCGTAGATCAAGAACCTAGAGCCACTCGTTCTGGAAACGCTCGTATCCACGGTATGCGCTCCGTGACCAAGGCTTCCATTGCGTATGTCGCTACTCAGGTGCGCTCATTTTTTAATGTGTAATAATCTGTATTTATTGCCTGCAAGGCGCGTTTTGCATTGTCTTCCGCCCAAGTCTTCTCCCGTACAGATCTGATCACCGATTCCGAACGTTTCTATAATTCTATCCTGGAACTACTTAATGATCCTGACGAGAGAGATGAGGTAAATCAGCTGTTGATCTGGTGGAATCGGTAGGTCTTCGCTTATGCTGTATCGTGTTTGCTACGTCTTTCTGATCATCGTGACTAGTCAAGTATTTCCGCTTTATTCAGAAACGGAGCGGCTACCGTCCAAGAATAGCGCTTTGGCAAGAATAAGGGAGAGGAGAATGGAGTACAATGAACGAGTGACAAACGCGACGAATTAGCAAAAATTGTTACTACTCTTGAATATGAATATAGACTGGTGTGCTGTTATGATACGGTCAGATTAATGTGACGTATAATGTCACGTCGACGTGTCATTCCGCCGCATCCGAGTCACCGAAAGCGTCTATCTTGACTTGCCACTCAGGAAAGTCGGGTCAACTGCCACAGGCATATAGAGAATATTTGTTCTGAGCTGCACAGTCATTGTGCTGCTGCTGAACATATCCATCATGGTGGCTCCCAAGTCTCTGCTCTGGTCCAACCACTGCAGACTTAGTGCTCTGAGCCTGTGTGGACATCCTGCTGCCGCTGAACATGCCTGTCATGGTGACTTTGGTATCCCATGATTTGCTGCTCAGTTGAGTATGGCCAACTGCTGCAGACCTAGTGTTCTGACCCACATGAACATCCTGCTTCTCCTGAATGTATCCGTCATTTTGGCATCCATGTTCATGATTTTCCACTCAGCTGAGTATGGCCATTTGGTCAACAGACTTGGTGTCCTGGCTGACACAGTGCATGATTATCAGATGTGGTCAAATATGGTAACAACATTATGGAAATGATCATTATGATCTCAATGATAGTATAGATCACATGGTTAGGATAGGAAAATATTATCAAGGATGTAAACTGCTATACAGTAGATGTCCATGATCATTATCATTGTTATGTTAAGTGATGATCTATTGGTAACAATACTATGGAAATGATCATTATGATCTCAATGATAGTATAGATCACATGGCCAGGATAGGAAAATGTTATCAAGGATATAAACTGCCACACAGTAGCTGTCCATGACTATTGTCATCTGTATGATAATTGAGATCTCACATATATAGAGTATTATTTATGATGTGTGGAATCAAATATACCATTCTAAAATGCATGATCAGTTATACAATTGTAATTGAACTTGACCAGGTCAATAAACAAGAAGTACCTGATCAGATATACTATATTGTTAGCATTTGTCATATCTACTAGCAATGAGTGAAAGTTGGCCAAGTCCACAACCATTTGGATAAATGAGCTATGTTGGATCATTGTGAGAGCACAGATAAGCAGTAAAAGAATTGAAATAAATTATCTCATCTATCAACTCTCCCATGAAATATCTGACATGATCTAAATGTATGTCAGAATGATGATTGTGTATGTACCTTACAAACATGCTAATGTTTTATAAAGGTTGATCAAACTCTCATCGATTTCCTGATGGGCCTAAGCCACTCACCATCACCTTTTGTTGTATAACCGAGAAATTCACGGCATTGGGAGGGATAATCTTTGTTGCTCGAATGCCTCAAGATGTACCTTGGGAAGATGAACGCAATCGTGATTGTATCCCCAACGTGAGTTAAGCCTGATCTCTGCCTCTCGATTTACAAAATTTAATCACATTCGTGGTCAGTCCCTCTGGTACCTCAGAGATGTACACGCGTCGCCAGCCGGCTCGTTTTCACAACGTATGCCCTCCCCGTCCTTGCCTTTCCCACAAATGACAACAGATCATCCACAGTTGCTTTCCAATGCAGAGGGTGCAGCTCGCGCCGCCTTCACACAGATGTACGCGCGTCGCTAGCCCGCCATTTTTCGCAACGTATCTCCTCCATGTCCTTCCTTTGGCCGGTGATAATGACACGGAATGGTGACTGTCCCGCGCGTGAGTTAATCCCGATATCCATTTCTCGATTTCTATTCACATTCGTGTAAACGCATCGTCAGTCAGCCCTTGTTGGCGGCGTATGCCCTCACCGTGGCACTGTCCTGGCTGTTCCCGATGATTATGATAGATCATCCACAGTTGTTTTTGAATGCCGAAGGTGCGGCTCGGGGCGGCGTCAAGCACCTCACACGTGCCATGGGACGGCAGCTCGTAGAAACGACCATCAATGCCCTAAACTGGTAAGCCACTCACCTTTTATTGCATAACGGAGAAGTCAAGGGTATTGCGTGCAGGAATAATCTTCGTTGCTCGAATACCTCGAGATCTGCCTTGGGAATAGCGCAATCGTGACTGTGTCTCAGACGTGAGTTAATCCCGATCTTCGTTGCTCGGTTTCTACTCACATTCGTGGACGCGCTTCGCCAGCCGGCCCTTTTGCGGAACGTATATGCTCTCCCCGTTCTTGCTTCTTCCAATAATTATGACAAATGATCCACAGCTCCTTTCTAATGCCGAATGTGCGGCTGGGGGCGACGAGCCATCGAACGTAGAAACGACCATCAATACCCCACACTGGTAAGCCACTGACTTTTTGTGGCATAAATGGTGGACGGTATTATGTGGCAGGAATATCTTCGTTGCTGAATGCATCAAGAGAAGACGGACTGTGTCTGAGTGACTGAGTCAGACGTCAGTTGATCCCGATCTCCGTTTCTTCATTTCGACTCACGTTCGCGTATGCGCCTCGCTAGCCGGGGCCCTTTTTCGTGGCGTATGCCCTCCACCTTCCACCTTTTCGTGTTAATTAAGATGGGTCATCCACAGTGCCTTTCGAATTCGGAAGGTGCGGCTTGCGGCGCTTGACGGCGCCTCACACGCGCCATCGAACAACTGCTCGTAGACACGACCATCAATGCCATAGACTGGTAAGCCCCTCACCTTTTGTTCCATAATTGAGAAGTCGAGGGTATTGCGTGCAGGAATAATCTTCATTGTTCGAATGCATCGAGACAAGACGAACGCAATCGTGACTGTGTCTTATACGTCAGTTAATCCCATCTCCATTTCTTGATTTTTACTCACATTCGTGTGCGCCTCGACAGTGTCGCTGTGTATGCCCTCCCCGACTTTGCTTTTCCCGATAATTATGAATGATCCACAGCTCCATTATAATGCCGAATGTGCGGCTGGCGGCGCCGTCAAGCGTCTGCCATCGAACGTAGAAACGACCATCAATCCCCCAGACTGGTAAGCCATTTGCCTTTTGTTCTATAATTGTCGAGGGCATTGCGTGCAGGAAGAATCTTCGTTGTTCGAATGCATCGAGACAAGACGAACACAATTGACAGTGTCGCGGTGTATGCCCTCCCCGACCTTGCTTTTCCCGATAATTACGAATGATCCACAGTTCCATTATAATGCCGAATGTGCGGCTGGTGTCGTCGTCGTCAAGTGTTTGCCATCGAACATAGAAATGACCATCATCCCCCAGTTGAGAAGTCGAGGGTATTGCGTGCAGGAATAATCTTCATTGCTCGAATGCCTCGAGATCTATCTTGGGAAGACGATACCTTGGGAAGATGAATGCAATCGTGACTGTATCCGAAATGTCAGTCAATCCGGATCTCTTCCTCTCGATTTATGCAATCTACTGACATTCGTGGTCCCTCTGGTACCTCAGAGATGTACGCGCGTCGCCAGCCGGCCCTTTTTCGCACCGTGTCCCTCCCCGTCCTTGCTTTCCCCAGCAATGATGACAGATCATCCCGGTACCTTTCTAATACCAAGAGTGCAGCTCGTGCCGCCTTCACACAGATGTACGCGCGTCGCCAGCCCGCCGTTTTTCGCACCGTATCCCCTCCCCGTCCTTCTACTGACATTCGTGGTTCCTCTGGTACCTCAGAGATGTACGCGCGTCGCCAGCCCGCCGTTTTTCGCACCGTGTCCCCTCCCCGTCCTTCTACTGACATTTGTGGTCCCTCTGGTACCTCAGAGATGTACGCGCGTTGCCAGCCGGCCCTTTTTTGCACCGTGTCCCCTCCCCGTCCTTGCTTTCCCCAGCAATGATGACAGATCATCCCGGTACCTTTCTAATACCGAGAGTGTAGCTCGTGCCGCCTTCACACAGATGTACGCGCGTCACCAGCCCGCCGTTTTTTGCACCGTGTCCCCTCCCCGTCCTTCTACTGACATCTGTGGTCCCTCTGGTACCTCAGAGATGTACGCGCGTTGCCAGCCGGCCCTTTTTTGCACCGTGTCCCCTCCCCGTCCTTGCTTTCCCCAGCAATGATGACAGATCGTCCCGGTTCCTTTCTAATACCGAGAGTGCAGCTCGTGCCGCCTACGCGCGTCGCTAGCCCGCCGTTTTTCGCCACGTATCCCCCCGTCCTTTTTTCCGATGACATTCGTGGTCGGTATCTCAGAGATGCACGGCTCGGTCATCTGACTTTCCCATGGGTTCTCGGCCAGGTCAACCAACAGCCAGTCCAATGTTGCTTTGGGTCCAAAGGCAACCCGGTTAGTTGTCCTGTCCTCAGCCAGTTCGTGTCTGCCTAGATATTAGGCAGGAATTGCTTGTGCTGTCTATATGTATAATAAATGATTAAAGATGGGATTAATGTATTACTATATAAGATGACTGTCTGGATCACTGGATTGAATGGCTGGTTGAATGACTAGAAGACTGAAAGGTTGGGTCACTTCACAACTGGACTACTGAGGTGATTGGGTTAATGGATTACTATATCAGATGACTGGCAGATTGACTGACAGGCTAAATTATTGGATCACAGGATCACTAGATTGCTGAGGAAGACTGGAATATTGAATCACTTCATAACTGGACTACTAGAATGACTGGATCACTGAATCTCTACATTTACTAGGGGTCATTGGATCACTGGATTGCTGAGGCAACTAGAAATTTGAATTGCTTCACAACTGGACTACTAGAATGACTGGATTGACTGACTGGCTAAATAACTGGAATCACTAGATCACTGGAAGGCTGTGACAACAAGAAGACTGAAAGACTGAATCACTTTACAAGTGGACTACTAGAATGACTGGATCACTGAATCACTATATTCACTTTACAAACGGAAGACTGAACTGCTAAATTATTGGGAAACTGACATGCACTTTATTACTGGATTATTGTTTTTCTAGAACTGCTGGATTAATGAGTCATTGGATTACTGTAGATGACTGGATTGTTGACACAACTGAAAGACTAAACTACTGAAATGCTGAACTGCTGTGCTACTGATAGTACTGGAAGGCTGAATGACTTTCACCACTGAAGAACTAAACTTCTAAACTTCTATTTCATTGTGTTATTGAAAATCTGATAATACTAGATTATTTGATTACTAGATTGCTGGCATTACTTTCAGGCTAGAGTACTAGAGTACTGCTCAACTAATAGTACTGTGTAACTAAGCTGCTGATCTAATTAACTACTGACAATATTGAAACACTAGCACACTTGATTCTTGGGACACTGATACAAGTGGAAGACTAGACAACTGGATAACTGCAATACTGACATCAGTAGACAACTAAGCTACAGATTCACTTCAATGCTGAGACTACTTGAATAACTAATACATTGAGCTACTGTATCACTAACAATACTATAAAACTAGACTACTGAGCCACTAGATTATTTGAAAAATTGATATGACTGGACAGACTATACAGCTTGATCACATTATTGCTGGAGCAACTGTTAATATTGAAGGACTAAGCTACTAGTATACTAAACTTCTGAACAACTAATATATTGTAAATCTTTTTCACTGAACTGGTGAATTAGCTGGCTCCAGTCAATCCAGTTCAGTCAAGTCAATCCAGACTTTTTGCAGTCTTGCTGATGCAGTACGGCCGTTCGCCATGGAAATGATGAAGTCGGAAACGAGCGCGCAAGACGACGGCGGTTAGTGGGAGGTGGAACACGGTCGCAACCTCTGACTGGGATATGGTCAACGATGCGAGGGATATGGATGGAAGCGGGGTATCAAGGTGTCTTCGTCCGACGCGTCCGACTGGTTTGGTATAGGGTGGGTATCGTGGACTCCGAGTAAGTGCCCGGCACGGGCATCTGGGACGACGCGTTTCTGCGAGGGTGGTCGAAACCCTGGGAATGAAGCAGGCGCTTCATCGACGGTTCGGTGCGGTATTGGAAATGGAGGACTTACGTCGTAGGGCCACACTCGGAGACTCAGTTCTGCAGGACGAACTTGAAGCGGTTCAATGAGCTCGATTTGGGTGGGATAAATGCCCACTTCTCTTGCGTCTCCCTCAAGACCGTGGCGAGGAAAGACGAAGTCTGTCTGCCATTGGGGATGAGCGTTGGTTCCCGCTAGTTGGATCGCCTACATTACCTTCTTCGGCCTGGGATTCAGAAGCTGACGATCGAGTAGTAAGACTAAGAAGGATAGCTTGGACAGCGTCACTCGGCACCCACCTCACTTCGCCGACATGCGTCCTCAGCTTCTTACTTCGAGCAGGACGCCAGGTGTGTTGTCCACGTTACAGAGGGGCTGCGTGTGGTTCTGTCTGGTCGGGGGAGGTGCCAGCCGTTCTGGCGCGGCGTCGGCGAGTGCGTTTCTGATTCTTGCCAGAGAGGCGCGTGTGAACGGGGCGGTGAATGAGACGATGGAGGATGTCGAAGGCGCGACGCTCGGGGCTGCCGCATTCATGAACGCTTCTGTACATGTTGCCATTCTGTGTCCCGGGGCGAGGGGGTACTTATGTAAGTAAGTTACCTTGTTTATTAAAACTCACACCCGGACAATTGTGGCTGATGAGTCGCCCGTTTTTAACACCCGTGGAAAAAGATTACATAACACAATGAACTGTCCTCCGACTCTTCACCAATTTGAACAAGTTTCGTCAATCTTTCATCTTCCTAGCCGTAGGAACTCGCACGGATGGGAGTTTAATCCGTTTTTCATTCGAGCAAAGGTAGTCGTCGTCTTTTATCAGTACTTTGAGCTCGATCCCGATCACTGCTACTCATCGACTCTGTCAAGGAATACATCAATCGTCTACACAATAATGCACACATTCCGTCACTTCTCTTGAACCGTGATGGCTGGCGCCGTCGTTTCCAGTTCAAATATCACATGTCCGATCAGATACGGGGCTCTACAAATCGATCAACTCCTGACCTTCATGAAACGTTGAAGACGTGTCGGACAAGGTTGGGAATTATGCGCAGAGGGTCAAAAGCTGCAGTCTGAATCAACCGCATTCCGCAAGAAGCTCGACACCTGGCCGGTCTTTGACATAGCTGTACGACGTCAACCGACGAGACATATCCATAAAAACGGACGTCTGTTCGAGATTATCCGGCTCCGTGGGACGGGTTCTGGCTCGCGGTTAATGTTGATCTGCAGATAATCACACTGTTCAGGGAGGTCTGGAACCTGCTGTGGTTGGACTTTCGGATATGGACAAGGACTTCAAGAACGGGTCGTATTGGGCAGACGTTGGGTTTGGTAGAGCATAATCAGGGAACTTGAATTGAGTGGCTCGTCACCGAGTATCGGAACGAGGCGCAGAGGATGGTGGCCAAAGGTGCGGTTTTGTTTTCTGCCTTGCCTCCGTTCCGCTCCTGACCTGACCGGCGTGCCTTTTTTGATTGTGATTTTTTTCTAGGTAATGAGCATCCGCTGGGAATCGTAAACCAATACGACGATTCGTTTCGGGTGCGGACCCGCGGAACAACCAACACGTGCAGTTCGTGCGCGAATTTGCGTGCTTGGTGATCAATCTGTACATGGACAATCTGCGGGCGGTGGAAGGCTCGTCAGCGTGTGCGTACACGCACGAGGCGTTTTCGGATCTGTTGATCAAGATACTGCCTGCGGAACAACCTGGGGCCTGGTGAGTATGCTGACTCGAAGGATTTGTACATGTATATATTCATCACCGGCGTGGCAGTAGTAATGTTTCAACAACGTTGACACTGTATCTATGGTAGTCGCAGTGTCTTTGTAATTACAGTGTCCTCTTTATCCTTGATCGTGCCAATTAAACCAAAGTGTCGCTGCCCAACGCGAGCTCCGTCCACGACCCGTTCATTCATTGAAGCTTGAGCGGCAGGATCTACTGAGAATAGTCTACTACAGTAGCAGTGGTTGTATTTCAGTAAGTAAACTACATTGACTACGGGCGCGAAACTTCAAGAAAGTGAATAAAATGTTGTGAACAAGGTATTTTCCGATGAAGTGGGGCCGTGCATCTAGTCCTCTATTCCTCGGAGAGTGACGACCAACCTGCGTAGTAAGTGAGCCAGACACCCCATGCGACCTCTCCTTCGCACACTGACTCACTCTGGGATGCGCGTGACTTTTTCTTCCGTGGATGAGATGATAGAAAGACAGAAAGTAGAGAGAGACCGTAACACCATGGTGGATGTCACTGATGACGACACCTTGAAACCAGCACTTCTCGAAGAAGAGGGTGAGTCTTGAACGCACGATCAGTAAATGAAACGTTTGCACCAGTGGCAACCTTTTTCAAATATTTTTCGGCGAGCTGAAATTCCACGCATTTTGCTGTGCCGCCATGCAAATGAAACTCCTTGACAGAGTCGATGAGTAGCAGTGGTCGGGATCGAGCTCAAGGTAGTAAGAAAGGACGACAACTACCTTTGCTCGAATGAAAAGTGTATTAAACTCCCATCCGTGCAAGTTCCTACGCTTAGGAAGATGAAAGATTGGTGAAACTTGTTCAAATTCAAGTTGTTGAGGTGAAGAGTCGGAGGACAGTTTATTGTGTTATGTAATATTTTTCTACGGATCGTAGCGGCGCCTGCAGTCGCCAATCCCCGACTCCTGGTGGAATCATATATATATTTTTGGGGACAAATTAATGTCACGAATCTTTTTTGTATAAAGTTACACTAGGGCGAATGAAATTACAATCATGGCGTATTCCAGATTTCCAAGGCTCGTCAGTGAATTGTCTACCAGCATAGCATCCCCGGATGACTTCTTTGAAGCCGATTCACCAGCAATTCCCTAGCCTTTCTCTTTTTACTATTTCCGCCTTCGTCGCCCCGTTATCAACGATGTTACCATCTCCGAAGCTGGGCTTGACGTAATCCGTATATATATGGCATAAGCTTCATGCCGTGCAAAATAACATCACCTTGCTTGACAAGGTTTCTCTCGGGTGTGAAATTCGTGAGAAAGTGACCACCCCCCTGTCTTACCGGAAATTGCCGCTTTCACCCAGAAACAGAAATGTCACTTTGCTTATCGCGCGCGCAGCGCGCGCCAACCTTCACCAACACCAACCGGAACGACTATCCCAGTGTATGCATTTTAATTTTCGTCTTGTTGTGCGACACTTTGCTCATCGCGCGCCAACCTTCACCAACACCAACCGGAACGACTATCCCAACTTGAATGCATTTCAATTTTCTGCCATCATAATCAATGTCGGTTCGATTTATTTACTCTGTTTATTCCTAGCACTGATCTACATGAAACTAGAACTATGGATTTCTTGTGTCCCGTCTCATTTGTCTCCACCATTCAAGTGTTTTCTTGTTCAGCTCCTCCAGCCGATCGTTCTCTGTGAGCAAGTCTGGTCGGTGTGCCTTTGAAAAAGTTGATCTTCAAAGTCACGTAGTAATCGGATTGTCGAGCATCCCGAACTGCGTGATAATGCCACATAAAGATTAAATAAAGTCAAGCCCCCCCGTAGGAGGTGTGGCGATGTCCACCGTGACAATGACGGAAGGAATGGTTTGACCTTGTGCACGGTAATCCGTGAATCCATAAGCTGCCAGTGCAGTCATGGGAAACTGACGTCGGCGGACTGTGCGTGTTATTGTTTTGCCCTCCCGAGTGTTGCAGTTGATGAGATTTTGCCATAGGTTCCACAGGTATGACTGACTATTCCAAATCCTTCAGCTGTGTTGCTCTGGTGCGGTTGAGTTTCACCAAGATGCACAATGGAAGATGCTTTAGTTTGATGATAGGTTCAACAACCATAATGGGTGGTTCCTCGGGGCTGAGCAAGATGTTGCAAACTACGCCGCGTGCACCATTGGTAATGTCGAGGTCCGTTTCCACGTTTTGCGTGACCATGACTTTCATCCCAACGCTGACCTCCACCATCACAGGACGATCTTTACGTCGTTTCTTTCCTGACTTGCTCATTGTTTCTCGTGTGGCAACAGCGTAGCATTCAGCAAGTGTCAGAGGTTCACCATTGATGGTGCAAACAGTGAGGAATCAAGGGGTATGTGCAACACGTCGTTGGTCTCTAAGCCTTTAGGTTTCACATGCTTACTATAGTCTTAGATGCTGCCGCCTTCTCGATCGACAACTGGCCTCTTAGTACAGATGAAGATGCCCGTGATGAGCTTATTGCACTCACAGAGACGCATCGCATCGTGCCGGTCCCAGCGTACAACCTTCAAGGCAAGTTTATCAAGCCTAACGCGTACCGACGTTCCCTCGAAGAAGCATTAGTAGAGGTTCATTTTAACCTCGTGCATTGGTCCATTCCAGGCAAGAAGGGCAGTATTGGAAATAATGTTTTTGTTGCAGATATCCAGATGATGCGTGTCATTTCCCCACCCCGCTTCACTGCTGCAGCTTATACGCCACTGAGGAAACGGAAAATCAGCCTCTTTGTTGATCCGGCTGCATCTTCTCCGAGTCCAAAGAGACGTGTTTCGTAGATTAGTGATTTCTGACACAATACTGAACTGGCTCATCGCCGAGTCATCGGATCTGCCCCTCTTCTGTCCTTACAATCTCACATTCCTTAGCTCGGGGCCTCTGGCTCACTGAATACCCCTTCAATGATGCATTCACAGTCCTTTCGTAGTACCACCATCTTTTTTTAATTGGACCTAATACCTTTCTTCGCCAAGTCGTTGACTCGTTGATCCTCATGTTATCATTTACTTTGAATGGCTAATTGTTAGCCCTTTGAATGGGCATCTTCTTTGACTTCTGACCTTGTGTGTGCACGACTACAATTTTACAAGCAAGGTTTCTGCCGTCGCAAGACGGCGCTTCCACAAGTCATATTAACATGGTAAATGCGCGATTCATTAAGATCGTTTTTTGTCTTGGGGAACTTCCACCTAGTGAGTAATTGAGCAACCCGCTTAATGTATGAGGTAGGATAAGAAAAATAAACTGAACGTAAGCTTCGACTTCGACGATATATCATATCACCACTCAGTCCACTCT
>JBBPOK010000742.1:0-13347 GCA_038091415.1 Leccinum variicolor | reverse complement strand
TTTGTAACAGAGTCTCCATGGCAGCTTTCTTTGCCTTCAGTGTGGCACACCACAAGTGAGCTTCGTGTTTAGCTTCGCGAAAAGCTGGAGGCAACTCAGGCTCCTAATCGAAAAGTTTCGGGTAAGTACGTGCAATCGATTTGGCGATGGGCTCACGTTGGTGATATGTTGGGCGCGGGACATCTGAGGCGACTCTTCTACTGAAGAATCAGCCAAAGATGATGTAGACCAGGGAGGCGAAGGAGAGTCGAGCGGCGAACGTTCGACAAATCCGATGTCCTGAGGTGGTACTTTTGAATCTGCGGCTTTATCTGACAAAACTGGGGTCAGAGAGGCTAGCCTGATGGCCTGCAATCGCTCGATGACATCCATGGGCAAGGAAGAGACTGGCGGACTCGAGTTGAAACACAGGACCGTTGGGCTGTGAGAGCATTCTTCTTTCAGCGTAATACTCCGCCGCAGTGCATATAATATTGTATGTACAACAAGAAAGGCATTATAGAATGTCACAGTAACATGGTACGGACGGTGGCAGTTGTGATTTATGTAAAAGAGTGCTCGCCTAAAATCTGGCGTCTGTGCTCCGAGTTCTGCCCAGTAATACTACTTTGTTCATGGTTGGATCCATTTCAGCTCCGACTGCGATTCGGAGTTTGCACCTGCGAGAATAATTATAGTAACCAGTCGGCGGTGTTGCCGTCAAACATGGGAGAGAAAAGTAGCAAGTTGCTAGGTTCGGAGTTTCCACCCCTGACGTCGAATGGTTATGTAAAGTGTCGTCCCATTTTGAAGCAAACACACTCCAACCTGAAGTCTTTCCGATCATGTGGATGGGCTGTTGAACGAGGTTAGAAAGTGAGCATTTCAAGGAAGTGTTTGTGTTTAGTACGCGGCACGGGGGAAGCGTGATAATGGAAAAGGTCTAAAAGGCCAACTTGTGCTTGTGATCCATTTCGCATGGTCGAGACAGGTGGGTGGAGGGAACAATGCAATATATATTGACGCACGGTTTGAGTAGAGACCATTGGTAGTAGCAGAGAGGGGTGTAGAAATCGTGGATGATGATGGGCTGAAATGATATCAGCAAACCCAGCTTTTAACGTCACCGTTTGATGACATGCTCACAAATATACAATGATCGTCTTTTATGGTTATTGCACGGGCCAGGCTAGTAGTAGGCTAGTAGCGCGAGGCAGCTAGACGGAGGGAAAGAGTGGAATCACCCTACTGGACGTTGCGACTCAGCCATCCACACGGGTGACTGCTTATGCAGCCCGACGGTCTTGGACCCGAGCTCGTAAACCGCCCCGCCATCACTCCGGAGACAGGACGGAAGAAGGCCGCAGCCTTGGCAAATCCACTCATCTCGAGCAGGGTCGGTTGCCAGGCTGGTATCGAGACACCTGATCCAGGCTCGGCCAGCCGTGGCTGTATCAGCCAGGAGGTCATGGGAAACGACATGGGCCATCAAGTTACAACATTCACGAACCCCTTTCTTTGCCAACGACACTCTTCAACCAATTAGGGCTCTGGAAAAATTAGTGAGGGAGGGGTTGCTTGTTTAGCAAAGCGTTTGGACGCCCAGAGACTCTTTTGGTTTTTCGGCCGATGGCCCAGTGCCTCATGTTCAATAAAAGGGGTTCCACGAGGGCGCGCAGCAACACGAACATTTCAAACCACTTGGTTTTGCCTACTTTTATTGTGATCAGTGCTTGCCCAGGTGTAGAGCCCTCGCTCACCTAGTCAATCTCCATCAGTCCGAGTGTCATGTGTGTCTGATCGCTTGCATGAAGAACTTGCACTTCCGGGAAGAGGTCAGTGGGGTAAGAAGTGCAGTGAAGGTCGGCGATCGTGCCGAGGATAGGAGGACATGCTAGGCGCACAGACGGTTGGGAATGATCTGGTTGAGGCGTGGCTAGAGTGTCCGATCTAGTGCTAGTCTTGCGGACCAAGCTTCGTCGGAGAGCATGCCCCTGCGAATGTCCGCAACGAAGGAAGAAGGGGTCGGTTGGATGGGCGTGAGGGACTGCGAACCACTTTAAGCGGATGACCTACGTGTTGATTTCGAAAAGGGAGCTGCAGTACAGCTTGGATTCTATGTGATGCAATGGGGCACCGAAAGTCGTCAAGACACGGGCGAGTTTGAGCTGAAACAGGTGACGGTTCAAAATAACGCCCTCATTCATCGGACCACACGACACAAGTGGCTATAACGAACGCGACTGATCAAAGGGACAACAAAGATACAAAGACTGTCAAGCTCACCCAAAGCTCACGTGTTGTTTTCCCTGGACCCGAAGGTTCAGGTGTAGGGTGGGGTGGGAGAAAAGCGGTGAGAGCATACCAAGTCAGACATATTGCCTTTCGAGGGTAGGGTTTGGCGAGCTGATGCGTCTCTTTCCGGCTGTGGTTCAGGGGTGTAAGTGTGGGAGGAACAAGGTCAGATAACTCACTTGTCTTCCCAGGTTGGGGTTTGCAGATCCCGCGTCAAGTGATCAGTGCCGTATGATCGAGGGGATGTTTGTGAACTTGTGGAAATGGTACATATGTGATGGGACATTGAAGAACAGTATCCTCGAGAAGCTGAGGTCCGCAGTTACGATATTCGAGCCCGAGACAAAGTCAAAATGTTACCGTCTCCTTGCCGCGCGTGTAGCGCAGTATCAAGAGCCACTAAGGATGCGGCCATGTTGACCTGAACTCGTCAGCAGGAGTAGCGAAACACACAGAGTCACTCTCATCCTGATTTCAAGCGACTTTTTGATGATTTGGGAACATCATAATTCCTATGACGTCATCATCAGTACGCAAAATATCAGGGAAGAAACAGTCAGCGCACTCTCTTGAACGGGTGGTATCGTTGAGGAACTCGGGTCATAATTCCGGTAGCTGAGATGTGGGGGGTACGTCAATTGGCCGTTCTCGTCCAGCGTTACATCTTACGCGGTCTCCGGCTCCAGGGGAGACTATGCAGCTAACACAGTAACGAAACTATATCAATCAGACAAGGGCCAACAAATATACACTGGATTACCCACCTGATGATTTCAAAGATGTCCTAGACCCTCGGGTGAACAGCCGGCTGTCTCGACTTCTGTCGATCAAAGTGCACATCCGGATCAGGATCCTTGACGACGAACCGCTCACACAGGAGCCGCTCAGGCTGCCAGGGCTTCACCTCTCTTGTTATCGGACCATACATACCCAGCCGAGCAGCGTGCACCTTTGGATCTTCTTCCTTCTTTTCTTCCTCCATTTCCTCCACCGGCTCTTCGCGTTCCGTCGCCTCGGATACCTTGGCACTAGGCGTATGCAGCCCTTCGACGATCTTGGACCCGAGCTCGTAAACCGTCCCGCCATCACTCCGGAGACAGGACGGAAGAGGGCCGGAGCCTCGGCAATGCCACTTGTCTCGAGCGTGTACGCCTCGGGCGTCTGGGTTGGCTGCTGGTCTGGTATCGAGACACCTGATCCAGGCTCGGCGTGTGCACGGAGATAGGTAGTGTATCATAATTGATTATTGGGTTGGAAGTGAGCGGTTAGAACCCTTGCAACACTGCCTGCGCCACGTGCGGTTCAGTGTGTGGGATGTAATGTCCTTGCTTGGCAGCCAGTTCTGGCGGTAACTTGTTGCAATGTTTTTGATCTGCTCTTGGTCTTTCTTTGACACGTATCTAAAGACGGAGCACGGTGCAGATGGAAGAGGCCTCCAAGTGCAGTGCCTCGCTAAGGGGATTGGTAATGTACTAATGGTTGAGTCTTCCGATGAACATTGCATGGTTCGAGAACACTAACTTGGTCTGAGATATTCCCATTTCCATTGTGCGCGAGTCTGAGGTTGTCCTAGCACAGGAAAACGGGGCATGTTCTCCTTCTCGCTCAGTGCCTATCTTGCTCTTTCCCAGAGAGCCTTGAGATTGTGTTTCCAGTCCTTTGGTACTTCAGGAAGAGGGAACCTATAATGACCGACTTGTAGCGAAGTAGACTTTGAACCAACAAACGACTTGCCAGAAGTTCTCTGCTATTGGTTTTTCCGCGAGTAGTAAACAAGCGGGGAAGGCTTGCCATCGCGAAACAAGCCTGATCCACTCCCTTGAGACTGAAATGCGTGGGCATATTGCACATACCACATAGCCAACAGTGGAGCCTACCGACGCTGTGGCCTGTGGGCATGCTACTCATATCAGTAGATTTAGCCCCACGACCTCCAACGACTGCGCGTTCGGCGTCAGCACCGAAAGCATGTCGACGTCTTCCTGACCAGCGGCGTGATCATAAACATCCAAATTGACCTTATCCGCGTCGTTCAGCGCGCCCAGTCCGAAGCCACCTTACGAAAGTCGATCGTGTCACAGAGCAGCAACGAAAGCCAACAGCAGACAGTGAAAACATGCCTGCGAGTCATGATCCCTGATCGCTCTGCGCCTCGCCCGGTCCATGAACACCCAAGCTCACATGAAGTCCCAGCGCTCGTGCATACCCGAGCCCGTGAAAATCCCCCTTGCGGGGCACAACGATCGGTGGGTGTCCTTTGGCGGATACGTATGTTTCTTGGCTTCCTCGTCCACGTCGGGGCCTGTTCGGTCTGGATCGCGCCCATACTGGATCTCGCGCTGCCGCCAGGTCACTCTCGGTCCTATGCCCTGACCCGGTTTCCAGCCCATCTTCCTGAGGACCAGTGAGTCTTTGGGTGCAGACGAGATGGCTTATTCGAGCGCGAGGTGGAATAGGGGAAAGCAACGGCAACGTTACCAGTGCAGTGGATATGATGAGACACGTCACCAAAGAAAATAAAAATAAGAAAAGTAAGAGACGCAGTCTTTCTGACTCTCGTCGTCCCCAGCCCCACGAGTTCTTTCAGCCTGCGTTCCTCCTAGAATGTCCATCTGATCGTGCTCGCTGATGAGCATCTGGTCTGCGCGCATTTCTGCGAGTCTTCTTCGTTCATAATGTCCACCCGACGCACGGCCCGAGCCTTGGCGCGATCCGATCGCAAGGAGACGAACGTCGATGGCTCATCAGACTAAATAGCGCAAGAGCAGCAACTGACTTCTTGTTTCCAAAGCGGTACAAACTCGCCCGTGTCTTTGGACCTTTCGAGGGGGGGGCAAAGGCGTACCAATCTAGACGACCGTGAGTGTCGCAGGAACAGCGAAAGCGAGAGAATTTACCAAGCAAAAGTTAAACCATGAACAAGGGTTCGACTATGTTTCCTTGTCCTCTACTCTTCCAGGGCGTACACCGTCGGTCCCTACTCCACTTTTTCCACTTTTTCCGAATCATCTTCTCTCACTTTCCGCTTCCGACTTACGATGGTCGATCCCTCAGTTGATCTACCCTCAGCAACGGACAGATACGTCAGTCGGGTGCCCTTGGTGTCGTATTCCGCCACAGGGTGTAGCTGCTATTTATCCGTCGTCTCGGTAGTGTCGCCAAGTCGTACACGAATATATATCCGTTGGACGAAATAGTAGAGATGATCGTCGTCAACTCTCGTGCACCCTCGTTTTGGATGTGGTCGTCGGGAACGATGTCAAACGTTTCCACCGCTTCTACCCTGCAGAAGCGCTCATCAGTAAATAGCATGCGGTCAGTATGTATTGACAAACCGGTTGGCATGGCCAACTACCTCGGCGATGATCCTAGGAGGGGATTGCGGGTCCTCCGATAGCACACTTTTTATCTTCTGCCGCGACTAATAGAAGTTCTCCTTCTCCGTTTACTCGGTTCCAAAAGCGCGCACTATTAATTCTTGATGGACGAGTGGTGGCATGTTGTAAAGTCATACTCTAGTACCAATGAGAGAGAGCTCGTAGATGCATTCATACGAGCAGCGACTTACCGTAGAGAATATATGAGTGTACCATCCTCGGACGCAGAGTAGATGAGAGCACGAAGGAAATTGGAGACACGTGATGGAGCCTGGAATATCGTCGTGTCGCCTCCCGAGGTAAACACAAACGAGAAATGTGACAATACAGGTCCTACACCTTGACGATTCCGTCAGAGCTCCCCGTGGCGAGCCATTTTCCTCCGCTGGGTGAAGCAGAAACAGCTTTAATGGATGATACGTGTGCAGGGAATATGAAGACGGGCTTCAATTGGAACTTGAATGCGTTGCGAGCCAGACTCACTTGGAGCGCCGACGACCAAAGAGGGCAGCCAAGACTTGGTAGATAATTCTGCGACACCAATACGCCGATATGGTCTACATGAGATTCGGTCGCTTCCTCCTTCCGTTCATTTGGTTGGGAAAAGAATCGGATGACTTGATTTTAGCCTTGAAGTTGGTGGTATGGGATAATGGTTCGGACATATCCGAGCCTGCACAGTCGCTTTCAAGTTCAAGCACCAAAAATGGCAAGTCTAATACGAGCCCCACTGAGTGACTAGTACTACCAGTGCACGTTCATTGAAGTTGTACGCGAGCGTCGGTCCCCGACTCTAGCCTGGCATATAAATTATTGTGTTTCCGTTCGAAGTTGCGACTCATCGCCCTGAGATCTACTACTCTTACAAGCGCGTAGGTGGTCTGGTGGTCGTAGTAGTAATGCAGTGGCGACGATAGGTCCATAACGATTCAGATGTTCCAAAAATGCTACAAAAATTGCGGTCTGAACCGGCAGGAAGAGGAACGTATTTGAATTCGAACATCATGGGGTTCAACAGGTGCACATAGATTTTCATCAATGACACGCGCAGCACGACCGGGGGCAAGTTGAAGACTTCATGTAAGTAGCCAACGAGCATGCGGCGCAAGGATCGCTTGCCATAATTCATTCCTCCCTCGTGATCGGTCTCACCCCCGACGTCATTGACGGTCACGGTTTCTTACGTTCGAAAAGCGTCGTGGGCTCCGCCCGTAGGGAGAATATGCACATGTTTACAGTTGGCTACCTGAATGCTTATATGCAACGTTTTCATCCGCGAACGCTGTATGTTTTCCAACGACGGGGGTTTGAGTAGAGTTTAATTCACCGGGCAATGAAAGAACGACTCACCAGCGCGAACGAAACACCGCGGTAAACGAACCCAAAGACCTCTTTGAAGTCAGAGTGTGATCGAGGTAGACCTCCCTCGACCAGATGACGGACAGGAAGCTTTTTTAGCACCTGAACACATGCGTTATTACGCATGCATGATACGGCATTGAAGAGAAAATGCCGTACGAACCTATTGGGACACTCGATCGCATCGCCAGTCTCACAGTCCTCCCGATCGGCGCTGACCGCCTTTCCCTTCCCCTTTCCGTTGACGGACTGACGTTGAGGAGGCTCGACAGCACCAAACACGTCCGTCCCTGGATCCCATTGTTTGCGACGTGCTTTGGCAGGGAGCTCCGGTACCTTGGGATCTCCATTCCTCTCCCCTGTCTTGCCGTTCCGGTTTGTGGACGCCTTGGATTTTGGAAGGTGCAACATGACTTCCCTCGCCCGACGCAACGCTTCCTCCTCCACATTGTCCTTTTCCTTGCCCTTCATCTGACCCCGGTCTTGCGCTGCGCTTGGTCGCGGCAGTACGCATTTGTTTGCGCCGACATCTCCGAGCGTGGTCGCGCTACAGACTAAACGCGCAGGCGGCTTGCTAGGCATTGGGTTAGTGCACGCAGGGCAGGCATGATGCGCGCAATACGCACGCGGAGCGGCGGGGTCCCCACGGAGGTGGACGTCGCAGCGGGCGACAGCTGTAGTGGAGGGGGATGTAGTAGTGCGTTTGTCTCTCCGTAGATGACGATGTCGGTGGTCTTGGGTCCATCTACGAAACGAGGAATACCACATGAATCGGATGTGCTAAATGGTTTGGAGAAACGCACCGGTGTTTCCTAGAGACACGTGAACGCCGACTTTCGTCCTCTTCGAGCCATGCGCGTCATGCGGGGAAGCAACTAGCAGAGACAGACACAGGATATTTTCCAAATAGATCTTGGTCAAGGTCGCATACGTGTGAATGTCCCTGAGCACAAAGTTGCCGGTCAGCCCGGTCACGCACGAACCGCGAAGAAAGGATAAGGAAGAGACGGGCGCCGACGCACATTTAAACTTCCCCACTATCGTCCGTCCATACGTCCTGCATACGAACGGTGCCCTTGAACCTCAACGTTCAACATCTGCCGTCCGCGCAGCGGTGCCTATGACGACGCCAGGCAGGCCGAGAAAGCGATGCCGTCAAGTTGGAGGTAGGAATTGGGGAGCGAGAACGCACCGCGGTAGAGATTCAGAGACGGTGGGGGAGTCGACACCTTTGACGAGGCCTGAGCTTCCGGGCGTTTTGGTTTGGGTGGACGACCTTTGGGGAGTCGGTCCTCACTTCTTTGAGCTCCGAGTCTTACATAATCTTTTACATAAGCTGGCCGTAACGATCTGCGCCGCTTCGTGGGAAGTCGGGGAACAAGTGTCGTGCAGTTACATCTAAGATTGCCTGTTTATCACACCGTCGTTAGCGGATCGAAACGGACATATTTTATCCAGGCGAGGAACGAATAAGTTCGCATTCACCCAACAGCTAAACCCAGTGCCAGCACCAAGCAGTGCGTAGATCGCAAACAAACAAATGATAGGATGACAGACGACATTGGAGAAGGGGTGTTGCTCTCGAGAACCTGAGGTCCACAGTGTGATACTCGGGCCCGGAGACAGCCAGAATGTTTCTGTCTTCTTGCCGCTTGTGTAGTGCTAGTAGTTGACCTCGTTCTCGGTCAGTTTGGCGCCTAAAGCTCGTCAAGCGGGAGTAGGGAAACACACGGAATCACTCACGTCCGGATTTCAGCTGAATTTTTGATTATTTGGGATCATGTTTGTCCTTCGACTTCACAACTGACGTCATCATCAGTACGCAAAATGTCAGCAGAGGAAAACTAATCCCACTCTCTTGAACGGGTGGCACCGCTGAGAAACTCGGGTCATCATTCAGGTAGTTGAGACGTGGTGGGTACGTCAATTGGCCATTCTTGTCCATCGTCGCATGTAACACGGCTTCCAGATCCAGGGAAGACGACTCGGTGCAGCCAACGCATCTTCAACTAGCGACAAAATTTGTATCGATCAGCCAAGGGCCAACAAACATACACTGGATTACCCACCTGAAGATTACAAGGACGTTTGCAATTTGGAGTTCCGGGATCCATCTGTACCATCCGGGTCTCAGACCCCTCGGGTGAACAGCCAGCTGTCTCGACTTCTGTCGGTCAACGCTAGGTCGGTATTTTCGCGGTGCCTGCGACATCGACTTGCATGACTTTCGACAGCGCGGACTTCTCCAAAGGTAATCCAGCACCTGGCTGGACCCGAAACCTGCCACACCCCTTCCTCCGACACGCATGAAACGGGCGATACCTACGAGGGGTGGTGGAAAAGGAAAGAAGTCATGCGATAGCTCAGCTAAGACGACCAAACTCTGCAGGCTTGGTGTCGGACGGATTCCGGACGTCAGGGGATACCTTGTCGGCCCTAGGCCGAACAATGTTAAGGGGTAGAAAGACGTTCCTTGGTAATTGCTAGCTTCTTTACCGCAATTTCTCCTGTCATATGTAGCATCAGATCGCGTGAGGTGGTGACCGAGACGGAATGAGGCACATACCATGGAATGCAAGCCGCTGACCCTGGACCACCCGAAGAAGTCAAAGGCGTCTCTTCGCCGAATGTTCCGCGTGCTGAGCCCCGTTCGATAACAGCAGGAAGAGGGCACAGTGTCTCGATTTCTGAGCGTAGAGATAGAGTCGGTCACGTTGCAAGTGTACGACGAGGAGGAAAAACGCTACCTTTTGCGATCTCCGAATCATCTATCCGTTGGGCAACACTTGAATCCGAGCCTTTCGAGCTTTCATTGTGGCTTGGGCGACAGCAGAGACGACCACTGGAAGAGCCGCCATCTTTACTGCTGCAAGCTCTCTGGGTGGTTGCCACGTCCGATTGCAAGAGTGCGGTCTTGCGGGCAGCGTCAGCCCGGACACCGGTGGCTCTTGCGGATTCACACTCCATCGTATATTGTAACACTTGAGTGGATTCCCGCATACTCCTCAGTTCACCGTCCACTGGGGCGCCCCGTGTAAATCGACGTCGTCACCGCATCCTCATAACCCGCGCTCAATAGAGCGTCCTTGTGCACCTTCGGTGCAGCTGCCTCTTTGGAAGCCACGAACCTCGTTCCCACCCACACAGCCTGCGCTCCCCATGTTAAATTGGCAGCGAGACTCTGACCATCATACACGGCGCTGGCGCCAATGACCTACACCGGTTTGCCTGTCAGCGACTTGTGACCGCACAGGCAGGGATGAGAATCGTCGCAGGCGTGTCGCCGGTGTCCGCCACCCTCGCCAGCTTGAGCGCAGATTAGGTCGACGCCTGCCTCGACGACGTGTTTCGGATGTCCAACCATCTGCCATGACCATTAGTTCCTCAAAGTCGCCCTACGACGTCTGGGGTCGCTACTCACATTCATGATGTGTATACCAGCCGCGTGCAACTTTCAACTGCATACGTAGGTGGAACACCGACAGCGCAGACGAACAAGGAAGCCTTCTCGATGATGATGCCGAAGAGCTCGTTGACCCCGTGAGGAGGATTGCGCAGAGCGGTAAAGACTACAACATATCTTCGTCTTGCGTGCGCTACCGCCGACCTGCGGGATGAGGAGGTCGACACCAAAGCATTGGGATCATTTAGGTTTTCCTTGAGGGCATTGATCTGTTCGGTTCAAAGTAGAGCTCGTGAGCGCCCGTGCCACGGAAGGGCCGAAAGGATGCTCTACTTGTTGCCTCAACACCATTGAAGTGTAGCCTTCTTGAGCTCGACGATATCCGAAGCGATGGTGGTGACTTGAGCGATAAGGGCAACAACCAGCTTGTAAAGCCAAACGAATCCGGTTTTCAGTTGCACCATACCAGACTTCGGAGCATCATTACCGTCGGTCGTGCCATTCGGATCACCGTCGGAGCCAGATGGAGAGGGTCCAACAACGGTCGATGGGTGGTATATGTCGATGAATTTGGGTGAGTCGGTGCTTAGGGTGAGGGAAGAAGTCATGGCCTGATCAGCATTGCCGGAGGTTAGCATTTGGAAGCACATGGCGCATGCGAATGCAGCAGCACTCGACGACATAACGTTCTGCGGAGAGAAAGCCACGGGCTGAGAAAGAGGATGGAAGGAGACAAATTTCCACTCTCCATCTTGACTTCCAAGAAATGGATAAAGGTCACGGAAGGCGCCGGGAAGATACATGGGATCAATTTGCCACAAGCGCATAAATACGAGCTGGTAGTAACCTGCCAAAAACACGGCCAAGAGCTTGCGAAAATACTACTCGAGGTGGATATCGCCCCAACTCTGATCCTATCACACAAGAGTCAACGAAGAAAGTGGAAATAGATGCGAACAAACGATGACATACCAGCACCTGAAACAAAGCTATATGGACCAACTCCGCACTTATCTTCAGCTCTGAGCCATGTCACGTACGCAATTCCGGATGTCATCGTTATCGGAATCTGCAAGTCGTACGAGAACATCGAATACGTAGAGGGTATTCTTGACCGTAGGACTCGCGCTTGCCGCATCCTCCACGGTGACGATCCTATGACCAGGAAAGGACAATAGGGTATCGAGTAGCCTCAGATGGCAAAACGGATTTTTTTTCATACTCCCCAGCACCCAGTCACAACGTGCGAACCGGCATTCCGTGGACAATTGAGCATCGACGCCGAGACGATCAGGCCAGTCGAATATCTTGATAACATTGACCGAGTTAAGTTGATATGCTACCCAACTGTCAACAACGCCAGAGTGGAGTGCCATATCCCCAAGATTACAACTCACGAAGCTCCCATGTCACACATAGTCGTTACTTCCGCCGCTATCTCGACCATCTGAGCGTCCCGCGGTAGATTGGCATCAGAGATGCCGAACCGAAGCAGAAGCGCGGAACTGTATCTGCATCACTATTGGTGATCTCCTGACCAAGTTGAATGATGGCCTTGATAAGGATGCACCAGGGGGAAGGCTGTGTGATGGGAAGCATGAGACGTCTACAAAAATCTGAAAAGTACGCGTTTTGTGGCATGCCTTGATGTGGGGAAGATACCTTGCAAGATAGAAGCGACTATTTCCGGACCATACTTGGCTTGTGCAGCAGCAATGAGGGCCTGGCGTTGGGTTGCATCCAATACGAGTATTTCCGAGTAAGAGTCAGACAACAAGTTTGACATGAATTTTGCAATCTGCTGAGGGAGGGAGATTGACGTGGTCGAAGGAAGGGTAAGAGGATGGCGTTTTGAAAGTCGACGCGGATAATGGCTGCTGCCCGCCTCGCTAGATCCTTGCGGGTAGACCCAGCAAACGGAAAGTCAAGGGAGTAGAGGTATCGAATGCGAAGGGTGGGGCTGCGAAGGCTAGACAACACTGGGGATGGACGACGAGGCGACGGATGAAGTGGAGGTAGATGTCAAAACCGTGTTGCTCGGAGACCTGCGTGGTATCACACGATGAGAAAGGGCACGAAAAAATATAAATATAAATAAATACACACTGAATGGATTGTGAGCTGAGAGGGGCAAGACGATTTTCGCCCTGGCCTATAGTGTGTATGTTGGCGTTGGGAAAGGCTGAAGACTCTGAGCGTGGACTGACACATCCACCAGTCGACGCCGTTTTGGATGACGAGCGCGCTACGTCGTGTGTCTATCGGTGTATGCAAGTATTCACATCAAAAGATTCGGCTTGCTTTCCGCCAACTTTGCCTAGATCGCGGATCTAGAGTTCACAAACAAGCCCCTACTAACCGATTTCGTTCGTATGGTTGTTCTCTATGGACAACCAAAGTACGTCGTCGGACTTGAGGGCTTTGCCCCAGAAGGGGTTCGATTCGATCATGGTCGTGTGCGACAAGATACATGCATGCTGCATAGCAGCCGTTATACATGTCAGATGGTAATTTTTGATCGCAACATCAACCTATCGAGCAAAAGATGAAGATCGGGTCAGCGCGTTCGTGGCCGAAAGGTACGTCCTTTATTCAGGCAAGTGAGCATACGCTTCATCGAAGTAGGTCTACACTATACCACTCACCTCGGCCACAATAAGATACCCATAAAACTCAAAGAACCCGACCCAGTGTGTTCGAATAGCTTCGTCTTGCCACAGAACCTCTTGCCCGAGACGAGCTGTAACGAGTCCTCGTTTCCTTCTTCGGTGGCCAGACGGGGACCGGGCGCAGGCGCCCGCATCGCTTTCGCCACTCGTTCATTCATGTCGACCTCGTGCAGCCTGTACGAATCATGGTGGTGGAACCGGTTTTTCTTCTTCGAAGACGGCGGCGAGACCTGTGCGACCTTGCTTGATTATTATCGTTGTCACT
>JBBPOK010000741.1:0-13374 GCA_038091415.1 Leccinum variicolor | reverse complement strand
CTCCCTGTGATGGGTTTTCTACCTGGAGGTAGATCAACAAGTTCCCAAACATTTCGGTCGTGAAGAGATTTAATCTCTTCTTCCATCGATTTTTGCCATTCTTTCTGTTCACTAAGTGATAATTTTTTGACATCTCGGTAATGAACCGGTACTTGTTTAATTGCTACTGCAGCTGTGAACATATAATGGCGAATCCATTTAGAACTAAATGGTTCTTTAGGTGGATCAACATATAAGTCGTCAATATTCATATCCTGTAAATTACTAGGATTTGGTGCTTCCGGTATAGGTGTGAGAACCATACTCGGAGTAAGTGGTGATAGCGGTGATAACTTTTCCTGACTCGTATCCATAGGTATTGATTGACCTAATTGATCTCGCTCTATTTCAAGCGGTGTTTTGTCTCCATATGTATTATTCGGTTGAATCTTTCGTATGGGTACTCGACTAGAAACTCTAGTTCTAGTTTTTGGCTCTTCTCTAATTAACTGTGTAGGATGATACTGATGAGGTTTGGTACGAAACTCAGGAATAGTTTCATCAGTTCCTCTACGAGGTGCTAACCAAGTATGATAAGAGGGATTGTTACGATAGAAATCGTATAAAGTTCTCTCTTCTGTATTTAAATCTTCGAGGCTATCTCTTTGGTCTCGAGAAATATCTGGTAGTTCAGTGCCTTGTGGTGAGTATCTATCCAGCAGTCGTCTTTTATGTTGATGAACTCGATCTGGTGAAGTATAAAATCTAACTTCATGATCAGTACGAGTTTGTCCTTTATTTAATGGACTATAAGGTTGTAATGTCTCAGATGTCTCTTCTGGCTCAATTTTGGAAGGAGAAGGTAATGGATTTTCATCTCGTAATCCGGAAAAATCCCAACCATCTGGATTTAAATCCCAATCTAAATCAGGTTCTGGTTGAGGTGGTGATGGAGGTCTTGGATTTAGGAATCCTGGATTAGGATTCGGTGGTGGAAGTTGTTGTGGAATATCATTGGATCGGAAGGTGATTAACTGATCAGGATGAATCCTATCTTTTCCATTTCCATTGGATCCAGGTAAAGCGGCTTCTTCTTCCGGAATGATTGACTCGGAAGAGTTAGGAATAGCGGAAAGTTCATCTATTGGTTTCAGTTTCTTTGAACAATAAGGAAATGTTACTTCATCGAAAGTAGCAGTTGAAGATATAAAAATTCTTCGACGTGTAGGACACCAAACACAATATGCTTTAGAACCTTGTTCATAGCCTAGGAAGACCATTTCTTCTGCCTTTGGTGCAAGTTTGTTTTGTCTCAAGTCTTTTGGTATGAATACATAAGCTTTACAACCAAAGACTCGGAAGTATGAAACATCTGGTTTTTTACCTAGGAAGATTTCCGAGGGTGTTTTCCATTTGTGTCGTCTCATTGGTTGTCTATTGTAAATATGTAGTGCTGTTTCTGCTGCATCTTGCCAGAATGAATTTGGTAGACAAGCATTAAGACGAATCACTTGTGCCTTTTCCATGATAGTTCTATTGAATCTCTCTGCTCTACCATTTTGTTGTGGTAGATGAGGAACTGAATATTGACGGGAGATACCTTTGGACGTGAAGAACGATAAGAGCTCTTGTCCAAGATATTCCCCCCCTCGGTCAGAACAGACAGAGGTCACCGACAAACCAGTCAAGGTTTCGGCGTGAAGAACCAAGTCACGAAAATGTGAAGCAGTGTCACTCTTGCGATGAATAAAAGCAAGGAAAGCAAAAGCACTACAATCATCAATAAAGGTGAGAATCCAACGAGCACGAGAGTGTGACTCAGTAGGAAGCTCAATGAGATCGGTATGGACCAAACCCAGAACTTGGGAGGAGCGCTTCTCGGAGGGACCAAGAGGGCGCTCATGGGCTTTACCAAGTTGGCAACCATGACAAGGGTGGGTAGAGTTCGATGTGGGAAGGAGTTTCGGAACTCCCTTCGTAGATGTGGATGCATGTCGAAGAGCATTATCGGAGGTATGTCCAAAACGATGATGCCAAAGTTCAGATGAAGTAATATCCTGCAAGGTGTGTACATCTCCAGTAGGTGTAATCGTTTCTGATTTAAACCAGTGAAGAATATCACCAGGTGATGAAGCAGTAGCCTGAATCACAAGGTGTCCTTGCTTGTCAAAGATCTCAGTCGTCTTGCCAATTACTGTCTTATAGCCCTGTAAAGCTAGTTGATTCATCGATAATAATTGACAAGAAGCATCAGGAGACAACCAAACACCTTTTAATGTAAGAGGTTTGTTTTGTCGACAACATTTCAGTAATATGATTCCAGGTCCAACCATTTTTATTGAATTACCATCAGCAATACGAGCATATTTGGTATCAGTACCAAGTACTGTAAAGTCTGATTCATAAGGAGTAATGTGGTCGGAACAACCTGAATCAATCATCCAATGATCCTTTAAGTACTCCGCTGAGCGGGTAAGCTGATTTGTCGAAGATCCTACAGCATAAGCATCACGGCAGTAATCGTCATTATCGTAACTGCTACACTCATAATCCCCGTAGTCGTCTGGATCGTAACTAGGAGGTTGGGAAGTTCTATCGTGTGGAGTTAATCCATGCTTCCAAGTTCCATTACTATTTCTCCGAGTGTCACCATTGTAACTTTCTATATCTCGGGCACATTCTTTTCCTTTCCTACTAGCAGGGATCTGGTAAATACCAGTTCTAATATCCACCTGCTGTCTCTCGTAAGAGTTAAATCTTCGAGGTAGATTTGTAGGAAGGGACAGACTGGGGTTGGCATTGTTCATGCCATCATCCTGATTGTCTTCGTTAGCGATAATGTTATCCATGAGAGAAGATTGGGCCACTGGCACTTGTAAAATCTCGGATGCCGAAGGCCATCCGGTATGGACTATAGTGGATCCCATGTCTTCTTCATCTTCCTGTGTCACCATGTATTCATCAGCATACTCATCAAACACTTGTTGTGTGATGGAAACGTCCTCGGAAACCTGTTCCGGTAAGATTTCTGTTGCATCGGTAGAATCAGAAACTTCAAATACCATCGATTCTTGATCAACAGTAGCCATGTTGGCGAAAGTACCATCTGCTACATGAGCTCGTCCTTTTCCCTTCTTATGTTCCTGTCGTTTCTGGTAGTTATCGAATTGGTGTTTACCTCTTTGAGAGGCACTGCCTCGACCTCTAAATGATCCTCGACCACGTCCTTGATTCTGGTGTTGGGTACTCGAACCAACTGATTGTTGATTCGGAAAATGGTTACCAGATTGATTACCATTACCAGAGTTGTTATTCCAGGGACGTTGTGGACCAGGTCCACGTCGAAGAGTCGAGGTTCTGTTGACAGAACTATTGGTTCTCGAACCAGAAGGTTCGGTAGAGAGTCGATTGGCCAGACTTCGAGAGGTAAGACCAGAACGAAGAGTGTTGACTTCCTTCGAGATACGAGGAAGCATATTATCCACCGTAAAGTCTGCTTGCTCCACAGTTTGGATTATGTGGGAAATCATTTGATCGAAGGTGGATGGAAGACGGGAAAGGAGGATCATAGCTTTAAGATGGGGCGGAATTGTCAGACCAGTTGATTCTAATTGAGTGAAAAGGGAAGTGATGGTCGACAAGCCTTCTGATACTTTGTTCGTATCGACTCGGGTGCGAAGTAAGTCCGAAAAAATGAGGAATTGACCAGGAATTCCTTTCTTTCCAAATAGATTCTCCATTTTCATCCAAAGAGCATGGGAAAGGGAAGGATGGGTGATGTTATTGAGAGTGGGATGAGGAACGTAGTCCCAGACGACTTGATACTGTAAGTCGACAGACAGAGTAGATGCAAGAAAGCCATGGATTTTTGGATCGATAGCAATCCATTTAGCTTTAGCGTCTGCGTTGGCTTGATTATGATGGACATGGGTTCCATTAACAAAAGACCATCCTCCTAGCATGGAAAGAGGACCTCGCAGGGTAAGAGCCCATACGGTATAGTTCGAAGCACCAAGAAGAAGAGGAACTCGAGCAACATGTTCTTTAGAAACGATGAAGTCGGCAGGGGTAGTCGTAGCCATTGTGATGTTCTAAGCAAATAGGATCTGTTCGAAAGGATCAGTACTGGGATAATAACTGAATATGAAGTAGGAAACTAAGGCTTCATGCTGATTAGAAGCATCGATATCCCAATTGTCCCCTCCATGGTCCGACACAAGGTCAGAATCCCCATCCGTCTCGGAAACGTTTTCCGGTAAAGGTTCCAAAATGTCATCGTCATTCTTCGAATAGACATATGGTCTATCAGGGTCCCAGGGTAAAGGTGTTTCTTCTTCTCTATCATGCCGTAAAGCATCCTCTTCTTCTTCTTTATTCGACTGATACCACTCTGTACATTCTCTCCAACGAATGTAACGTCTCTCCAACCATTCTTGTCTCCTATTGAGTCTCCGTTCCGGGTATAATGCATCTGCATACCATTCGTTTCGACGTTTCTCTTTCCAATCTTCTATATTATCCCAAATGGGATTGTAAGAAGTACGACGTACTGTTGAAGTATTGGGCTCTGGTACATAAATGTCCAGGAAACCGTCGTAGTCTAAGGTAGGAAAGAAATGGTAATTTTTTATATGAGGAAGGGGAGTACCGTCTGCTTGTTTAGCAGTATAATACCATAAGGAACAAGATGAGTAAGGAGGAATTTTGAAATATAAGTACAATTCAAGAAAGGAAGTGATATTGTCGTTAATATTTTTACTAGTTTTGTAGTGCTGCTCTAGCCTTTGACTTCTTTCGAAGACGTAAAGGCCTTGGGCTGGCGGAAGTGGCCAGGTTGGTGATAAGCTGGCATTGACGACATCTAGCTTGTAGACGTCTAGCCACTTCCTTTGGTTCGGCGTCAAGCCTACCAGCCGCTCTGGCGGCACCACTATGCTCGTAGAAGAAGACATTGTCCTCAAAAGTATCTGCCAAAAAGTCTGTATCAAGGTTTCGTAAATATTCACTCTTCCAATCACAAGTAGAAGGATGAGATAAAAGGAAACTTTGAACGGCGAACAAAGGATTCGCTCGTTTGTACCTCTTGTGCATTTCGGAATCGAAAGCGCGGTTCCAATCCTGTATAGTGGGGATTTCGTATCCCCTCCATTCTTGAAAGCTCTCCATCCTAAAGTTTTGGTGAAGGAGGGAGTAGCGGAACTCCTGACAAGCAGTTGGCTCGAGAGGGAAATGATCTCGGTGTAAAACTTCGTAACCTGCCCAGTGAACTGGACAGTCCTCGACATGAGGGTCTTTGTAATGTTGAGTGGGGAAGGCCCAGCCTAGAGATGTATAGTTCGAAAATACTGATTTGTCGCGATAGAAAAGAGTATGATGTGTCGATTCATGACCAGAATGATGCCAAGGTGAGTGAGGGAGCTCCGGTTCTACAAATTTTACCGGGAAAGCCAGACGATCGGATTGTTGGACACAACAGTGGAGAGGAAAAAAGGTAGGAAGGTGGCTGCACCAGGCAACCACTGTAATGTCCGAAGGCCAGATCGTTAGGTCCTCAAGATTATGAGGTTTAGTTACCTTGGCGCTTATCATATCTATGTCGTTGGGATCCTCTGATTCGATAGTGGGACCTTCGAACCAAAGGTACTCCTGAGGACTCTGTAGGTATGATACCTGGTCGTATGGAGTCGGAACTATTTCCGTTGCGTTGAATTGCATGTGGAACTGAGGCATCTTCAGAAGAAGTTTGTCGAGGTGAGAAGATATTACGGGATGGAGATGATGGTGGTGGAACAGGAAGAGGAATTGTTGGAGAAGGTATTCTCGACGAGGAATTGGAGCTGGAAGTGGCAGAGGAGGAGACGGAACGAAGAGGCGGGATAGAAGAGACTCCTTTAAAAACATTTATTAGAGATCCTAATGCGTCATCAAGTAAAGACAACTCAGCTACCTTGATAAGCTCAGTCTCCGTTGGAGGAGGCTGGGAAAGAAGCAAGGAGCTGGAAGATGAAGACTCAGCAACGTTTTGTTGCTGGAAAGTACTCGGAGGAGGAGTATTTATGTGTGCTCGATGACTAGGAGCTGCTCGTTGCCAGATATGATGAGCTTCCCTTGAAAAAGCTTCGTTGGTGTAGAGGAAGGTTGGAAGGATGAAGCCGCAACGAGAACACTTCTGACCTGACCGACTAGGACGTCGGCAAATAGGACAGTGAAGAAAAAGGTCGTCTTCTAGAACTCCGGATAGCATAATACTAGGTCGTCCAAGTAGACGTGAAGTCCAGGGGATGATGGGTGGAACGTTTGAAGGTCTCTGCAACCTTTCTCGAGAGAATTGAGATCTCGGTTGAGGGAATCGAGATGGATGGAAAGGAGGATGAAAGGGAACAGCAGGAGTGTCGATGTATGTAGGAATAACAGGGCGAGTAGGAAGATGAGTTTGGCGCCTA
Organism: Leccinum variicolor; assembly: GCA_038091415.1. Classification (NCBI taxonomy): domain Eukaryota; kingdom Fungi; phylum Basidiomycota; class Agaricomycetes; order Boletales; family Boletaceae; genus Leccinum; species Leccinum variicolor. The sequence goes on along the minus strand of JBBPOK010000741.1, from coordinate 6,952 downwards.
CCAGGTGGAACATATAACTCTCTTGAGGGTCTACAGGAAGTAGGAGCCCTAGAGGAAAAAGACTCGTCAGTACTGCTGATAACACAACGGGAATTCGCAAGTTCCAAAAGGTGGAGACGACGCTCAACATTTTCTATCTCAGAACGCGTGACTTGTCGAGGCATAGAGTGCACAGAACAAACTTGACTTTCAGCCAGGGCGGGGCTCATAACCTTTAGAAATCCTTTATGGATATTCTATAGGTGCAGTATAGTAGAAGAATGCTACTATAAGATAAGGAAAACTCTAGTAGAAAACTTACTAGGTAGTTTGAGATAGATTGATCGAGAACTGAAAGAGTTATCAACACTGTTTGATAGTGAAGCGAACTAATATTCAAAGGTGAGGACAAAGTCCTTATATACTACATGGTATGTTTGTATATATTATGGTATGGAATGTTGGAAGAACATTCCAGCAGATCATGTAATAAGTTCTAGCCAATAGCATAAGAACCTCATCATGATCAGTAAGCATGCCTCATTGACACCTCATTGACATGAGTCATGTGCAGTAAGTAAAGATGTAGCCAATAGCTAATAGAGCTCTTATCTACATCTAATCTACATTACATAAGTGTAAATGAAAGGTCTAGATCGAGTCTAGACACCATAGTATTTGTAGTGTAAGAACTACTTGAATAACTATGGTTTTAACACTTTGGGGGGTGGGAGAGAGCCAAGAGGGTTCAGTACCCCAGAAACTGTCACACATTTGCCTTGAATTTTCTGCCGCGGCGCCATTGTTGTCTGGTGAGGGTATTCGCATAGCCACACCAAGCTTGCTAAGTAAACGACGTATCATTGATGTCATCATGTATCATCATGTGTAAGCGAAGGCTGTACCCTATGTAAGCGAAGGGCTGTAACCTAGCGAGGAAGTGACAGAGGAAAGTATATATTTTTGTCAAAATACTTATTAAGATAGAACTTGTTGGAGACTTCAATGGAGTTAGTGTGGGTCAGCTGCCGGTCTGCTGTTTCTCTGAAGCAAGGTACAAGATGTGCAAAAGCACAGAGTTGACTGAGAGGAACGACGTCCCCGAGACGTTTGTTATTAGCACATTTCGCTCTCTTCAGGATGTCTAGCTGGGTCGCGTCGCATCCAACCATATCGAAACGATGTGTGTACACAAGAAACCGGTCCGTCCAAGTGCCTCCTCGGCCAAGGGGACGGAAGATAAGTCGAAGTTGATGAGTGCGGGTGGACATTTTCTCCCAAGACAGTGGCGATGATCGCTTATCAACTGGTACGTTCTGTTCTCTTCTTGTTTCCTGTGTTGATTGTTCTTCTCCTTTAACAGCTTACTCGACTCGAAGCCATTCACTCTCGCAACATCATACATTGCGACATCAAACCGGCAAACAGAGTCCTTGTTGGAGATGCTATGCGGAACAATGTATTGTACCTGGCCAACTTCAACACCGCACACCGGTATCGGGATCCCCGCACCAGGATTCATATTCCATTTCGTAAAGACGTGCCTTTTGTCGGCACTTATGCTTTTGCGTCCATCAATTGCCACTTAGGGCATGAACTCAGCCGCCGAGACGATTTGGTATATCTCTTGGGGGGATCATTGCCATGGTTTAATGCAACTCGGATACGGCGAAGTGCCATCATCGAGATGAAGCAAAACACATCAGCCGATGAACTCTGCAAGATGTTCCCGCCGGAATTTCTACAGTTTTTGGAATACTCTCGCAAGTTGTCGTTCGTTGAAAGGCCCAATTATTCACACTTTCAGTTGGCGTTTCAGCACCTTTATGCAAGGATAGATAATACCCTGGGCCTGACGTTTGAATGGCAAACATTAGCACCTTTTCCAAAGGGTTTGGGTAGACATTTTGCAGACACTGCAGATTCAAAACGGCGATCCTTGAAAAGGTATGGATGATTTTGATCTTAATGCTCATTGCTCAATGACAAACGCCCGTTTAGACAATGCAAGCGTGCTCCTGCAAGACGCCTCTGAATGTGCGACAATGAACGATCATCTCACGCGAGCTGTTTCCTGCCGTTCCCGCTGCTTCCGCTGTTCCCGCTGTTCCCGCCTTTCCTGCTTTTCCCACCTTGCGCGCCTTTCCCACCACAATCCCCTCCCTCCCGTGACCTTGCTTATGTAGAGTTCATGTAGTATGTACATTCACCAGTGTGGAAGTTTGTGTTGTATTGTTTTTGTAGCCATCTCGACTGGTCGGAACCAGTCGGAACCAGTCGGAACCAATCACGTGGTTTGGTACTGTTTCAAACTGCAACCGAACCGGCTAAAACTGGAATTGCAGTTATGGTACAGCTTACCAAATTGATGTGAACTATACTGTGGGAAAAACTACATGAAACCAAACTGGTCCCTAGTTAACTGGACTGTGGCAACACTAAAGTCTAACATGCTGTCAAAACCGTGCGATGATGGGAAGCCAGTAATGGAGTCGGCTGACACGTTTTTCCAGGGCCCTTCAGGAACTTCAAGGGGTTGTAACTTTCCGGCTGGCGGAAGGTTGGTAGGTTTCATACACGCACAGCGCTCACAAGCTTTACAATATTCCTGTATGTCCTCCTTAACTCTGGGCCAAGAGTAATATTGTGTGAGGAAGTCTTGTGTCTTTTCGGCACCTTTGTGTCCAAAGATTGGATGATCGAGGAATTGAGTCATCACATTACGGCGAAGTTCTCTTGGAACCCAAAGTTTATCGCTATAATAATATAATCCTTCATGGAGGATCAACCCATCTGGGGATGTACATCCAGAGTGAGAGGATTTGATTTTATCGAATAAGGTAATCTCCTCTAGAGATCTGATATGAGATTCCGGTATGAACGTCATCTGCTTGTTGTCATTCTCAATACCAATCATATGATCTTCTCTCCTAGTAGAGAGGGCATCGGCTTTTCCCATCAAGGTACTGGGTTTATTCACGAGAATGTAATCGAATCGGGAGAGGTACTTAGTACAAGCAAAATATAGACAAACATGGCTGACACGGTGACACGTTGCACCATTTTACACCGTCCTATAGATCCTCAAAGATGCTACTTTGTTCTTCTCCCGGGATACCCCAAACCTTGCCATGGTTATTCCAGTTGATGAACTCCTGATGACATACTCTCGCGACCAAAAGTACTCGCCTGCAATTCGCATTGCTGTCAACCTCACCAAAAAAACCCTGAACAGGTACTATCAGCTCACAGATCAGTCTGAGGCATATTGTATTGCAATGGGTAAGTCATTTCATAGTACTCCGCAGATTCATGCTCACTGCTCACACTATTTGCAGTCCTTCACCCTCGTCACAAGCTCCAATACTTCAAGAGCACGGGCTGGGAGCCAGCATGGATTGACACTGCCGAAGCACCAGTACGGGACGAGCATGAACGAACCTATAGCAGGGGTGGGGATGCAATGGTTGAAAGAGAGACGGACATTGCCATGCATTCACAAAAGGTGCGTATACTAAGCCCTAGCATCATAGCCGCCATACTAATCGTCTCCACTAGAACATGAACTTTTTTGATAATCTCGCCGCCTTAGCCCCTCCAAAACCTACCGACTTATGAACAACTTGACCGCTACCTATCCACAGACGTCGAACACGTCTCCAACCCGCTCCTCTGGTGGTACGAGCGCCGAACTGTCTACCCCTTGAACGCTATCACGCATGGTGCTGGACTATTTAACAATTCCAGGTACGTTTACATCTATACTGACCTACAGAACATGCTAATATTTGTAAGTAGCCACTATAGAAATCCTATCTAGGGATCTCTATGCACAGACCGAGGGGTACGAGGAATAGGGAAAGCTCTAGTAGAAAACTTACTAGGAATGTGAGTTGATAGTGAGGAGCTAAGATGAAGGTATCAAACACTTGAGTGGGAGTGAATGCGACCTTATATTTGAAGGGCAAGGCAGAGCCCTTTATATACTACTACAAGTGTTTGTACTTGTTGTGGTATAAGTATCATGTAAGCAGTACTGTAGCCAATAGCGTAAGTATCTCGAACATGGTACGTCAGCGTGATGAGTAAGTCATCAGTCAGCAGAGATATGTGGCTTAGTAACAGCCAATAGCGTAAGTAGCTCAGCGGTAGCTGAGTCAAGCCAATGGCAATAAACGCTCTTATCTAATCAGAGAAAACGAAAGATAAGATAAAGATAGACTTAGTCTAGAATCGGAAGTAATAAAGTATGTAGAATACTACCGATTCAACAGCCACCTCAATTGACGTTGAACGGCTTTTCAGCCAAGGACGACTCGTTCTCACTCATGTTCGCTCCCAGCTCTCAACTTAGTCGACATGCGTGTTGCTGTGTCTCAGCTACTACTGGAACCACATGGTGTTGAATCGGTAGTATTCTATATACTTTATTACTTCCGATTCTAGACTAAGTCTATCTTTATCTTATCTTTCGTTTTCTCTGATTAGATAAGAGCGTTTATTGCCATTGGCTTGACTCAGCTACTGCTGAGCTATTTACGCTATTGGCTGTTACTAAGCCACATATCTCTGCTGACTGATGACTTACTCATCACGCTGACGTATCATGATCGAGATACTTACGCCATTGGCTACAGTACTACTTACATGATACGTATACCACAACAAGTACAAACACTTGTAGTAGTATATAAAGGGTCCTGCCTTGCCCTTCAAATATAAGATCACATTCACTCCCACTCAAGTGTTTGATACCTTCGTCTTAGCTCCTCACTATCAATCTCATATTCCTAGTAAGTTTTCTACTAGAGATATTCCCTTTATCCTCGTACCCCTCGGTCTGCGCATAGAGATCCCTAGATAGGATTTCTATACATGGACCTCATCAAGACAGCTGATGTCACTCGCGTGGCAGCCTTACCGGATGTTGTTGGTGATGAGAACGAGTTGGATGAGGGGTGGGATGCAATTGACAAAGAGTAGTAACTGTATAGATCATGTACCGTAGAAATACATATACCTACTACTACCACAGTTGAATGACGACTCGATGTAACGACTCTCTCGCAGTCTCTCCCTTGCCCGCCCTAATCAAATGCTGACGCGGCACTGTGACACCACAGCATGATGCCGTGCCCACGACTCTCCCAGAACCACCACAGCCTACTATCCCTCGTCCTCGAAAGGACAGGGCACGCTGACGATAAATCGTCGTCGACGACTCGGCCTCACTCCCTAGCACACTCTTGCTCAAAACGACGACGGCTTGAGACCTGTTGACCCCACTGGCACCCTGGCCTCATTCAACGCGACACAACAACGATGCAACAGCATGTCATCAACACAACAACACAATGTTGGCCTCTCATTATCTGCCCTCACCCTGGCCTCGTTCAACACGACACGGGCTGACGACAACTCGACGACCCGACATCGCATCAAGCACAACATGACCCCACCCTGCCCTCATTCAACGCAACGCAACGACGATGCGACGGCATGTCATCAACACGACAACTCACTGAACGCATTGTTGGTCTCTCGTTGTCCGCCCTCACCCTGGCCTCATTCAACACGACATGGGCCGACAACGACTCGACGACCCGTGAGGACAATGACTCGCATTCGGTACGTGACTGCCCCCGCCCGAATCCTCATGATCCCCGTTCTCACCCTGTTCTCCAGGGTCCTCCTAGGCTCCTTTGCACATTAAACTAACAAAAACAACTTGAACTTACTAATGGACATGACCACGACGACACACCATGATGACGCAACAAATGGGATGTTGTGTCATGACGTGTTGTTGTTGTTCATGTCCGCAGTACCCATGCGGGTTTTGCACACCCGCCGTGATAAGCCCTGCGGGTAATACCCGCACCGGGTATAACACCCACAGGGTCGGGTATATACCCATAACGGGTAAAACACCCGTGTGCGCAGGTATCTACCTGAGTGGGGTGCGGGTGTGGGTTACGGTTTGGATACCCGGGGGTATACCCGTGCCATTCCCTAAGGCTCCTTCAGACTCAGTGTCGAGGTTGACTATCTCCGATGGCTGTGGTGGGTGGGCGGGTGGCGTAGCAGCACGACCTTTGCCTGGAAAAGGGTAAGAAAAAGCCACGGTCATTTAAAAATTGTAATTCACCTTTCACGACCTTTTTTTTCAGTCGACTCTCTAGCTCCGAATCACGCACGTTGCTCAAAAACAAGTCTAAATCAATTGTTTTGCGTTTTTCGCCATGTGGAGGTTGCTACACTGGAAACGTGGCCGCTTTTGCTTGACAGTGGGAAGAGAGTTCGAGTTTGGCCGCGTTATCGATGCATATTACGCATGCCGAAGGGGCTGGCGCACATTTTGGTCAGTGAGGCTGTTCCTCATCAGAAAAATTAGGCATGGGCCAGCGGTTTGGTAATAGAAGGAGCAATAAGATTGGCGAACCTTAAATTTTACCTTGTATAGGAGTCGGATCTTGCCGGTTGAGATCCGCCATTGAAAATGGGGGCTTCTGGGGCCTCAATGGTTTGGCCCGGCTTGGCCTTGGCTCCTCGAAACCAGCTGTGTCAGTAGTTTTTGACATAATCCACTTGGTAGTTGCCAAACTTCATGTTGCACTAAAAAGGCCAACTACCAGGCAATCTATTTGACCAATTCCAATGGCAAGCTGGCTATGAAATCCAGCTGTCTGGCTTTGAAATAATAGGAGCATGGATGGAACAGGTGGAGAGCGCATTCAGCATGATTACGCAACCATATATCAACGGGCCAAAAATTGCAGCAATTGCCAGTGACTGATATTGACCAATCAGAATGCTTGTATCACTGGGGTTTTGCGACCATTTTGATCATATCTCAACCAGATTAGATCAGATAGATTAGATTCTTGCACCATTGAAACCACAAAAACAGGGGCTACAACTTTTCTGGTGAAACCAAAATGGAAAAATGAGTTTCCTTTTTGGGAATAAAATT
>JBBPOK010000740.1:0-13395 GCA_038091415.1 Leccinum variicolor | reverse complement strand
AATTGACGTAGAGGCGATAGTGTAGTTAGCGGAGGGGGTGTACTCACTGCTGGTCAGGTCCACTGGGGAGTTGAAGTCGGGACCCTTTCGATCAACGAAGGATTGTGTGTACCACTGCCGTGGCTGCCAGTGCACATGATGTCAGACGTCAAACCATCGCAATACGGCTCGCCACCTCTGACTCGGAGGTTGCAGACGCCAGGAAGATGTCAGAAGGGTGTAGGGACGTGGCAGGTTGACGGAGGCCCGGGAGTATACGAGAACGTCACACTTGCCAGAACGCGAGTACATAGTACCACTTGGACCGGGCTGCCGATCGGCAAGTACATAGTTGAGTATGTTTCCTCAGGCTAGTACCTATAGGTCGAGACCGGACAATAACGTATCATTTTACTACGTATATATGATGACAATCCGAATCCCAGAGCCCGAAGCAGTTGGTGCTGGACCGGTTAGGATTCAGAAGAGCTCGACAGCGCATAAAACAACTCTTTGTCCCAATATTTGTTTAGCCAAAATTCTTCCGATAACGCGCGGCTGTTGGTTGACGAAAGGCGTTTGTTAGCGGTTTTTCCAAATCGTGGAACCAAATGCGCGGGAGAACGAAGTTGACTCAGCGGGAGAACGTCGCCCAGATACTCCCCGTTTGCCCTCTTTGCCCGTCGCAGGACATGCAAGGACGTAGTTGGGTCAACTTGGTTGCCACCTTGGGGAATGATGTTAATGGATGCACGTGCAGAAGAAAGCTTCTCACCTTGGGGAACGATGTCAAATCGACGTACATACACGAGAAACTTCTTGCACCACCAAGGCCTACAACCGCGCGGTGGTACCGGACGGAAGATAAGTCGAAGCTCGCCAACGGAGTGACCTCATGGAGAGTTGAATGAATTGGTGCGATGATATCACATCATCAGCTTACCTGAGAGTCCACATTGCGGCCAAATTTTCTGAGCATCGACATTGAGGATCACCGGGTCAAAGCGACCATGCTTCCAGGAATTGGACGGTGGAAAGGCAACAACGGTTTGTGCAGGGTTCAGGTCGCTGGCGGAGTGAAAGGGTGTCTGTTGAATCCGTATTGTATACCATACAGAGAGGTGGGTAAAGGGGAGAGAACAGTCGGGACGGGAGGACCGAGGCCCGCCTACAGAATGGTGCAGCTTCGACGACTCTCGTACCAAATAATCGCCGAGAGCGGACCGAAGGTCGGGAACTTCAAACCGCATAGCAACACTGTCAATGATTTCTTGGTTGACCTTGGGATCCCTAGCGAGGCTGATCGCACTGTTGCCGGCAAGGAAGGTTCGTGGGGGGAAAGGAACCCGGGAAGACGTTGTAAGTATCGTCGATAAGTCGTGGGCCTTGAGGAAATAATTTGTTGGAGAACGCTTGGGTTGGCCAAGCTTCGCGACCGACTGGAAGAGACGTGTGTCGTCGTCTACGTTGTCCACAGCACCGTTGTCGCTCTTGCCGTGGCTGCTGCTGTCATCATCGACGTTGTCGACACCTCTGGCCCCACCCTCGCGTTCTCGGAGAGACGTCGCCAGTTCGAATCTCGAACACTTCTCGAGACGGTCGAGGTACCTGCAGATTTGTGGGTCAATATCATCGTTGTTGCTCCTGCGAGCCGGGTTCTTGATCATCAAGATATGAGCATGCTCCGTTACGTCGGCCGTCCACTGAGATGGGGCTCCGGAGTTCCGAATGGAGGGTACGACGCTTTGTAGTAATTCCAGCTTAGGAATGTACCAGTTTGTAATCACGTCCTTTTTTCCTCTTCGCGCTCCGGCATTGATTACATGTAGCTTATTGTCGTGGAAGCTGCGCAAGGAAGAAAGCAGCACGCTGCAGTCATTCTGGTCAAGCTCTGGCGCTTGTGCGAGGTAGGAAAAGTCAAGGAGGGAACGAATCGCGAGAATCACGCCGGAAGGCGCAGCACCAGCCATCGCTGCTATGAGATACCGCTGTACATCCCGCTGCATCCTCCCGGTGACCTTTTTGAGGTGGGAAATCCCTTCAGGAAAACGTCTGAGCCCTACGCATGGTGGGAGAACGGCAAAACGAAAATCAAGCTCTTGCGCACCAACGACATTGATAGCCCACTTAACCTCGTGATCCCAGCATCTCTTGTACCACTCATGGAGTGGCTCCGGAGTCAGGAAGTTTGTCGGGTGAGCCATTCGCCAGTCTCGGTAGAAGGGAAACGCGACACCGTTTAAACGGTACTCTTGCGCAGCCTTGAAGTATTGCTCGATATCGTCAGGGTCAACCGTAATCTTCTGAAGCTGTTCCAACATGTAGTTCTTCGTACGCGGGGGATGTTGTTTTGGGTCACCAAACTGCTTATACATGGCAGTAGTAACGGCAGAAGTCTTCCCCCCCACACCTGAGAGCATACAGGCTTCGGGGGTGTCGGCAATATAAGAGGCAAGTGGTGTGTAACAACGTCGAAGGTTTCCAACCGGGTCGTTCATCATAACGCCAATACGAGCGGCGGTCTTCACCGGGTCCAAGATAATGTCGAGGCACTCGTGGATGAGTCGATCAGCGAGTAGACCTTGAATACGTTTGGACTTGTGGATGAATTTCGGAATGGGGAGTAACGCGGCGAGGAGAAAGGCGTCCGACGATAGTTTTAGCCGGGTCGACATGTGAATATTTGCTAATCCGATTAAGAGTGGATGGGCGCAGCGATCGCCAACGAGGGCGGAAACGTTCGTCTTGTCTGAGGATAGAATAACCCCGAGGAGAGTGGCGCCTTCCGGCAGTTTACTCTGATAAACCAATTGGTCAAAAAACGGGATGCTAAAGATAAAGTGGAAAACAAAACACACCTGCATTTGCCATGCGATGTCTCCTGACATCCACTCGTTGTACACTCGGATGAGACGCTCGGAAGTTCGATAGATTCGATGGGGAACGAGATCCATTTTGTCGTGAAACAATGGGTGGTTGAAGAGCGATTCCAGGCAATGAACAGTGTCGCGATAAAATAGTTTCACTGGCAATTTAGTAGGCTTCGTAGTGTTTAAGACGCGACAATGCCATTCCGGTCCACTTGGAAGAAGCTCTATCAAGCCACGCAATTGTTGCGCTGTTCGAAACGAGACAGGGAGCGTTTTTATCTGAGCATTTTCAGAAACCATCGTGGATTTGCAATGTATCAGGACTCACGAGATCGAGGGAGAGAAGGCTATCGATGGCCGCTACACTGAGACCAGACCGTGTAAGCCAAAGCCCAAGCTCCCAGTCTCCTCGAGACGCGAACGGATAGTAGAGATTCGAATGCCGCTCTTGCGAAAACCGGTCTTGATCGAAACGCTTCAGAAATGGCGTCCGTTCTTGCTCGTAAGTGACAGCAGCGCCTGGAAATTCGTCTACACAGTGTTGCTGAGGAGTCATTTCTATATCCATGTCACCTTCGGAATGGTATGCGAAGTCTCTCTCTAGACTTGGCGGGTTCCGGACCTTCCGGTCTCCGAATCCTGCCGGCTCCTGCGAGACCACCTGCGCTGGCCCAACTACTGGTTCAACTAATTCACGAACCTTAACCAATTGGTCTACCCAGCCATGACAGCGTGACGAAGGCTGATTCATGTGTCTCAAAACAGCTCTGTCCGAAGCTAAAATCCTGCTACAACTTGGGCACCGGGGCATGTTTGGAATGGGAGTCGGATGTTACCGATTAGGAGGTTTTCCAAACCCCGCAGCGACGCAGCCAACACTCTTCGAAGGAAAGCCGGGAGACGGTATGAGTTCGCTCCCACCTTCTTCAATCCTATCATACTCCAGTGATCCTCAAATCAGGACACACAGTTCCGCAAGTTTCAGAGCTGCAGCTCGCGCCTCCCCCGTTCAACCATCCATACCTCCGAGGCCACCATGCACATTGATACACAATACCCCTTCACGTTCGTCACAGGAAGGAAGGGCCGACTTTGACACTTTCCACTCCGGTACCGAATTACCCGACGCTTTCGGAAGCCATTGGGGCCATCGAGTAAGTCATTGTGACCCTTGCGATTATTACCTGACTCAACGACACAGTCTGCAGACTTCAAAGGCTACATGATGGATGAACACGATACACAGTACGTTCACTTAGAAGTTGCTCGAGCCAAACGAGCCGTTTTGCGAGCTCGCATGAAGCTTGCTACCCGGGAGCTCTCGGAGCAGTGTTGGCTTATGCAACTGCACCGTTTGAAGATCCAACATTTCAAGAGGGAGCTTGAGGGGGTCGATACTAGTGTTGGGCAATGGTGCGATACAGTCCGTCGATCTGGACGATCCCTTTATTCTCCTGCCACACAACATCGTTCATCACGCCGTACTTCCCGTAAGTCTACGTTTCTGTGCATTATGTATATATTTATAGGAATGTACTGCAGATCAAGAATCACATATGCATACCCTCTGTGAAGAGGAGTTCTCGATTGACCTCCGTTAGTATATTTATGCGTTGCTTGGAATACATATGTCTATCTGTAGCTACGGTTTCATAGTACAATGGCACATAACAATAAATAGCATGTTGTATTGCAATTTGCGCGACGCCGGGCCACTTGCGCAAGTGGATTATCGACTATCTAGAGTACGACACGTACACACTCCTTAGGCAGGAAGACAGTCGTTCCTTTTTTTTAGGCGTACACACAATCCTTCGTTGATCGAAAGGGTCCCGACTTCAACTCCCCAGTGGACCTGACCAGCAGTGAGTACACCCCCTCCGCTAACTACACTATCGCCTCTACGTCAATTCCATGAACCTGACCAACACCGTATATCAGCAAGTACTCGTATACTCCCTCCGCCAACTACACCAACGCCTCTCCTCGTCGCAACACCATCGGCAAATGGTACCCCTCCGCCAACCGGACCAACACCTCTCCTCGACCCTATAAGGGGTATCTCCCCACCTGCCGTCTGAAACCACGGTGGTGGCGAGCTTTCCTCCGACGATTTGACTTCAAGTTCTGGCAGTGGCACACACTCTCCTTCGTTGATCGAAAGGGTCCCGACTTCAACTCCCTGGACCTGACCAGCAGTGAGTACACCCCCTCCGCTAACTACACTATCGCCTCTACGTCAATTCCATGAACCTGACCAACACCGTATACCAGCAAGTACTCGTATACTCCCTCCGCCAACTACACCAACGCCTCTCCTCGTCGCAACACCATCGGCAAATGGTACCCCTCCGCCAACCACACCAACGCCTCTCCTCGTCCCTTCGTTGATGGACAAGGTCCCGACTACAACTCCCTGGACCTGACCAACATCATCGGTGATTACTACGGCCCCACGATCGGCAAGTACTCGTACACTTGCGGGCCTCCGCGAACCTCTCCTCGTCCCTACACCCTTCCGACCACAGCTTCCGATGGTTTGACTTCTGACATGGACTCCACGGATCGGCAAGTACTCGTACACTCCCGGGCCTCCGCGAACCTCGCCTCGTCCCTACACCCTTCCGACAACGGCATTTCCCCTCCTGCCGTCTGCAAAGTGATGGCGAGTTTTTTTTCCAATGGTTTGACTTCTGGCAGTGGTACACGCTCTCTTTCGTTGGTGGACAGGGTCCCGATTTCAACTCCCTGGACCGTTGGTGAGTACACCCCCTCCTCTAACTACATTATCGCCTCTCTTACTTGACCGACACCAAGCAAGTACTCCGAGTCGTCGACTCGTACTAATGGCACTCCCACGACCCTTCGAAGAGGAACACCCGAGAGGTGAAATACGTAGTAAAATAATATATGATTGTCCTCTCCCGATCTATAGGTAGTAGGTCCTTAGGAAACACCCTCAACTATGTAGAGCCTGAGGAATGGTCTTATGTAATGGCACTCACGTGATTGTGTCACTGTGTCTCCTCGTGAGTCGTCTTGACCCCACGATCGGCAAGTACACACTCCCGGGCCTCCGTCAACCTCCGAGCCTCGTCCCTACACCCTTACGACAACGGCATCTCCCCTCCTGCCGTCTGCAACCTCAGTGGTGGCGAGCTGTCTTGCGATGGTTTGACTTCTGGCTTGTGCAGCCACGGCCGTGGCACACACTCTCCTTCGTTGGTGGACAAGGCTTCAACTTCCCTGATCAAGATCATCGGTGAGTATACCCCCTCCGCTAACTATACTATCGCCTCTCTTACTTCAATTTCCTGAACCTGACCGACACCGTATCAGCAAGTACTCTTACACTCCCTCCGCCAACACACTCCCGGGCCTCCGCCAGCCTCTCGTCCCCACACCCTTCCGACAACGGCATTTCGCAATCTATGTCTCTTTAAACTCCTACCGTTTGCAACCTGAGTCAGCGGTGGCGAGCTGGTTTGACTTCCATCCACGGCAGTGGCACACTCTCGTTCGTTGGTGGACAGGTCCCGACTTCAACTCCTTGGATTCGACCAACATCATCGGTGAGTATATCGACTGCACGATCGGCAGTACACTCCCTCCGCCAACTACACCAACGCCTCTCCTCGTCGCAACATCATCGACAAGTACGAGTACGTACACTCCCTCCGCCAACCACACCAGCGTCTCCCCTCGCCCCTATAACGGGTATTTCCCCACCTGCCGTCTACAACCTCGGTGGTGGCGAGCTTTCCTCCGATGGTTTGACTTCTGGCAGGCATGGCACGCACTCCATTGATGCACAAGGCCCCGACTTCAACTCCATGAACCTTGACCAACACGATCGGCAAGAGTACTCGTCTCTCCTCATCCCTACACCCTTCCGACAGCGGCATCCCCCCTCTGGTCGCGGCGAACTGTCTTCCGATGGTCTGACTTCTGGCATGTGCAGCCACGGCGGTGGTACACACAATCCTTCGTTGATCGAAAGGGTCCCGACTTCAACTACCTGACCAGCAGTGAGTACACCCTACCGTACTATCACCTCTTTTACTTCAATTCCATGAACCTGACCAACACCGTATCAGCAAGTACTCGTACACTCCACCGCCAACTACACCAACGCCTCTCCTCGTCGCAACACCATCGGCAAGTAGTACTCGTACTACACTCCCTCTGCCAACCGGACCAACGCCTCTCCTCGACCCTATAAGGGGTATTTCCCCACCTGCCGTCTGAAATCTGGTCGCGGCGAACTGTCTTCCGATGGTTTGACTTCTGGCATGTGCAGCCACGGCGGTGGCACACTCTCATTCGTTGGTGCACAGGGTTCCAGGTTACACCGACTCTCCTCATCCCTCCTGACCACGGCATTTCTCTTCCTCCCTGTCTTTGACCGCCCCACCACCCACGTCGAGTACCTCGGGATGCTGCCTGGTTGCGGGCGGACATGCCTCTCCAACTTCCTTGACCCGATCAAGATCATCGGTGAGTATACCCCCTCCGCTAACTATACTATCGCCTCTCTTACTTCAATTTCCTGAACCTGACCGACACCGTATCAGCAAGTACTCTTACACTCCCTCCGCCAACACACTCCCGGGCCTCCGCCAGCCTCTCGTCCCCACACTCTTCCGACAACGGCATATCTCCCCACCTGCCGTCTGAAACCACGGTGGTGGCGAGCTTTCCTCCGATGATTTGACTTCAAGTTCTGGCAGTGGCACACACTCTCCTTCGTTGATGGACAAGGTCCCGACTTCAACTCCCTGGACCTGACCAGCAGTGAGTACACCCCTCCGCTAACTACAATATCGCCTCTACATCAATTCCATGAACCTGACCAACACCGTATATCAGCAAGTACTGGTATACACCAATGCCTCTCCTCGTCCCTTCGTTGATGGACATGATCCCGACTACAATTCCCTGTTCCTGAACAATATTGTCGGTGATTATTTCGACCCCACTATCGGCAAATACTCGTCCACTCCCGGCCATGACCAACATCATCGATGAGTACATCGCCCCCACGGTCGGCATAGTAGGCCGTCGCAATGTGTGGAATCTTTGGTTACTGCAACTTCTTGAAGGACAAGGTACGCCGTCTTGCACTCTATATGCGCACAGCGTGTACTGCCGTCGTACGTCTACGCATATATGCGCGTCTCGACATATCCGCGCGGCACGCTATTGTTATGCGCCGTAGTTGCCTTATCTGGTAGTCATTTCGGTGCCTAATATAGACGTCTGTAGGATCGCAAGGAACTCCTCGAGATTCTTTGCAATGGACTTGCTCGTCAAGAGTATCGTGGTTATGACTCGGCCGGTCTTGGCATCGATGGCGACAAACCAGGCCAAATCATGTATTTCAAGGAGGTCGGCAAGGTCGCTGGCTTGCGCAAGCGTATCGCCGAATCAGACATCGATACTTCAAAGGTCTTTGCATCGCAGGTCTCCATTGCCCACACACGTTGAGCCACCCACGGACCTCCCTCGACAATCAACTGTCACGTCATTCGCGCTGGTTATTAGCGATGAATTCATCGTCGTCCACAACGGTATTGTTACCAACGCCGTTGCCCTCAGAGAGGTTCTGCAGAGACGCGGGTACAAGTTCGAGTCGGACACTGATACCGAACTTTACTTGTATACACTGACACTTCTCCTCGTCGCAACACCGTCGGAAAGCTCTCCTTGTCCCTTCGTTAATGGTACGTACTCATGTCCCAGGTGGCATTTACTTTCCAATCCTCTCCGATTGCATGCACGTTAGTTGTTTTTGTTTTTTTTCAATCCCGCATTTCAATTCTAGATATTATGCTGCATTTGTCTTGGTTCTCGAGAGGTACTGCGTAGCTCTAGTACTCCGTATTGTCATATTCTATAATCTTTGAAACAACCACCGTTTCTGTGTGTGCTTGCCATACAAAGTTCTAATGACTTGAACTTACTCAAGTTCAATGATGTCACTATCACTTCAATGACCTCCCTCAGGCCAGTGCCAGATTATACTAATTTATGTATTCAACTTGAAGTTGTCTCTACCAGTTTGCTTGATCTGTACTAGTACAAAGTTTGCAGTAAAGCAGTGTTTAAATGATCATCATGGTGGCAAGGTGAGTGAGCACTGAGCATACAACCAGCATTGTGAGAGATAGTAAGAATAGCCTTCTGTATTTCTATAGACTTGTCCATTTTGACATGAAAATTATTTAGCCAAGTCTGTGCCCCATAGCAGTCTGGGACAGCCTAGCATTGCTATAATGCTATGAGTGGTATGACATATCTATGGATCTTCTATGGAGTACTATGGCACTATGGCAACTATGGTGAAATCCAGGATTTGCTGATGTACCCATCTAGAATACACTGGAATATTCGGTAAAATTTTTCAGACACGTGTTTCGATATCTCTCTTGCTAACAGAACAGTGCAAAGTCTCCTCAATAATCTGGAACTCATAAGTTGTGCGTCGTTTCTCGGAGACTGGCGCTCTCCAGCGGTAGCAAACTTGTAGTAGACGTCCTCACGGTCTTGAGATTTTTTGCACACCTGTGGTTCTTGCGTGTTTTGGAAACGTTCGTCGCCGTTCTCCACTTGTCTCGCGATGATTGACATTTCACTTTGATCACGGCGATAGTCCTCAACATGTGGAAACTATATGGGGTAGCTTGTGCAAGGAAGTAAATTTCGTCAAGGTGATCAAGAACGTCGCGAGCAAGAAACCGCCAAGAGAGAGGTCAAAGGAACTTTTGATAAGGTGTTCGAAGAAAGTGCTGATGTTGTGGAAGAGTTCTTGGCAAAGTGTGAGTCGGGTGTCTGCCTGGTAGTATTTAAACTGAACGCTTGAGCAGCAAAGTCTAATATATCAGAAGTAGTACAAGTGACGAAGGTGCTTCTTCAGCAATCTCGCGAACACCTGGTCATGACGTGAGCTGCGCATCGTTAGCAGCCGCTCCGGGTGCTGATCCTGCTTTGCTCAGACGCGTTGCAGACAATTTGTCTTCTTACGATGATACCGCCAAGTACAAGGTCTCGATATCTCCGAGTAGATATGCGATTCCACCGTGGCAAGCCCATTCATGTGAAGTGGGAAGCTCCCGAGTACCACTCCCGGTGTGATTGGATCGGAATTTACAGGGCATTTCATTTCTTTCCGCATATAATTAATCAATAGGGATATGGAACAGGTCAGCGCGAACAAGTCAAGTTAGCTACGAAGATATTGTCGTTTGGATGCTGGGTTCCTGCTCACACTGATTTGAAGAATGGGACGACATTGTGTCGCTCGACAATATCCTTGCAGCTCCAAGGTGTCCGGAAGCTGAGATCGGAACCGTTGTCTTCCAGGGTCCAATGCTTCCATGGACGGTTGGGCGGTATGAGGTGCGCTTTTTTTCAGGCCGCTGCGCCTGTGCATATGCACGATTGACATTTGCAAACCCAGATTCATTATCATCTTGACGACAAGTACAACGTTCTTGGGATTGACGGCCCGCTGGAAATCTATCGTGAGTCCTGAAAATCTACAATTATTGCATTAGATATTTCTAACGCAATGAAAAGGATCCAGTGAGCAAGCCGAGGTCGCTCGATTTTACATCCACCAGAACTTGTCTGGTAGACAACATTCCCGTGGGTGGACAATGATTTGCGTCTTATCCCGTTGTCCTGCGGTGGTGAGCGGGATCAACCGCAGATGTGTAGATCGACGACATTATAACAACACGGTCACATACACTCCGCCGTCTCCGGTGACGGACGAAATCCGGACGACTTTAATTTCTGGTTGGAGCGCCAGGCGAAAAACATTTGCGTTGCGATCGAACAGGCGTTCAACGTGGGGTACGTTCCCGAGGTTGTCATGGCGAACGCCATCTTGACGATGCTGGCGAATCGGATTTTGGTGTCGAAGCAGTTATTGATCTCGTGATTCTTTTGGGACGTGTGGCCAGTGGACTCATCGGTCACGGTTTTTCGGTGTATATTCTACCCATACATACGACACTATATGTGTCAGATTACCATGTGCTAGTTGACGTAGCGTTAGTACTCGAGTAATGTACTACGAACTTCATGTTCAACGTTCAACCGTCACGTAAGCAACAATCAGGTGGTATTTTGTTATTTGTAGTTGCCCTCTTCCGAATACTACAAATCACGTTGTCACAAACCGATGATCTACTGCACGGCGACCACCTAGTATGCACGAGGAGGTACAGCGAACCCCGTGTCAAAAATGACATGCTAAGAGATACGCGGTTGCCTTCTGTTTGACCTTGGAGCGGGACCGCGGCGAACCGAAGGTCTCTTTCACAACATTTTCTTTTCTTTATTTTCTTTCTTTTGCATTACAACGACGACGGTAGCAGAAGCGGCGACGGCTGGTGTAGGTGACATTGATCATTCGTCGTTGGCTCTGGTATGTATCGTAGTTTGTCCGAGTCGCTGAAACTGACGTACTTAGGTCATTCCGATTATCGAACGGGGACTGCCAGTGAGAGAGCGCGGGGCGGAGGCCCAGAAAAGAGCGGCTCAGATCGAGGGTAACTTGGCATCGTTGACGGATTCAAAGGACTGTGTTCCTTACCTGTTGAATCGCTCGTCCCAGGCCTAAGTGGTGGGACACCCCCTGCCGTTCTTGGAAAGCTGGAAATTGTACCAAAGGGACCACATGCTGGTTCCGTCACGACGTCGATGTACGTGTCTTGATAAATTTTCCTGGACTTAGTGTGACCTGACGTCAAACGACAGGTACAGAAACCGGGTCTTGAACCTTCTGCGTCCAACCAGGTCTCCGCTCTGCCGCTCCCAACGGAAGATCCAGGTCCCTCCAGATCTTGTTCAGCTATAGATCAGGATCCGTCACATACTGGAATTAAGCGTATTCGAGCAGAAGCTGCCGGCACGTGCACACGCCGACGCCATCGCTCGAGAAGAAGCGGCCAAGACGATAACCCAACTCGTGTCTGGATCCCTTGTGGCGTTTAGCGCAGGGCTCGACGTCGCTTGTCTAGTCACGGGATTCGAGTCGTGCACGGTGTTCGTCAGAAATATCCCACTCGACGCGCCAGTGCATGTCATCCGCACCCTGTTGAGGGACAAGGGATTGGAGCTCGACCACGTCCACTTGGACATCCAGAAAAAGTCGAACAATAAGCGCCAGGCGAGCGTCGTCACGGACATTACTTCTGGTCGGGCACTTGCTTCGAGTCTCGATGGTGTCGAGTTTCGTGACAAAGTATTGGTGGTCGATATGACTGCTACTAATGCCCTTGAAGGCATGAACGCTAAATCGGGTCAAGGTTCCGAGATTCTGACGATATCATGGCGCGCCCCTTCTGTGCGCTATGTCGCCGAGTACGTCGATATTGATGCGGCCAGAGCCAAGGTCGAAGAACTCAACCGATCCGTCTACGGCGGGCGTCGCCTCAAAGTCGAGATGAATACCCAACCTCGTGGCTGTTACGTGCCCAACTTGCGACTGAACGCCATCAAGATCCTCAATCTCCCTCCTTCTGTCACCGACGGGGACCTCATCAGATTCACGGGCTCACAGTCTGTCAAGCGTCTGCGCACCGGTGGTGCCTTTGATGTGACATACACCACCGAGCAAATTGCTCAACTCGTTCGGAATGACATCGAGCTTGCTGTTCCGGGCGGACTGAAGAGATTCGAGGATCCTCCCACTGGTGCGTGTATCACGGACGGCTCGTCTCCAGACGCGCACATTTTTCCTCGTGGGACGAGGCTCACATTGCCTACAAGCGGTACCACAATCAGCCTGTCTGGCTTCGGCTTCCTGATCCCATGTACTTTACGCTCGCTATCCCGGTGGAGCAGTACAGGGCGCAAAAGACCCAATGGGATTCGCTCTCGAGCTCGATCAAGGATAGGAAGGCGTGTACGCTCAACGTACACGAGGCATGCAACGTCATGTTCGTTCGGCTGTCCGGATCGGTCAAGGAGGCGACGGGGTGAGAGTTGAGAATCAGAATCTAGCTCGGGGAGAGAAGGCGGAGGGATGGTATTGGTCACTGGGGTTTCCTGGTAATCCATTCTTGCTCAGGGTCAATTCGGAGGCTGGCGCATACGTGCGCGCCGACGGGAAAAGCAAGTCGTTAAAGCTGTACGGGTCGCCAAAGGCCGTTGATGAAGCTCGCGAGATGATCAGGGGCGAACTCGACAGGCTCGCCTCATTGGATTAGTATACCGTCATGCTTCCGGCAAATTCTGTGGGGTTTTTTGTGCGAGAGGGGCTGCAGCAGCTGAAGGAGATCCTCGGCGAGAACAATATCAAGTTTGTGATGTCGTCGAGAAGCATAACTGTTTCGGGTGGGGAGGAGGCGAGGCATGCACTGGATTGCACTATTGCGCTCTCTCTCACAAAGGAAACCTGGGTATCCTTCCGAGCACGTCGCAGCATCAGCAAACCAACCTTTTTGATTATAGAGGCTACAGAGTGCCCCCTAATGGACAGACCTGTACAGTCTGTACAGACAGGTGGCTGTGTCAGACAATTTTTTAGGTTGAT
>JBBPOK010000739.1:0-13541 GCA_038091415.1 Leccinum variicolor | reverse complement strand
CAGACTGGTGACCGAGGCTTGAATGGGCCAGGAGTTTACCAAGGAGGGAACGTGCTAGGCATTTACCAAGGAGTGAATGGTATGAGTATGCCTGGAGTCTACCAAGTAAATGTGTCCGGGAGCTACCAAGTCGGAGGTGGTATGAATGTGCCTGGGGGTTTCCAAGGAGGTGGTTTGAATGCGCCCGGGGTTTACCAAGGCAACATGCCTGGTATTTTTCCAGGAGGAAATGTGAACGACCACGGGGTTCATCATGTCGGACTCGGAGGCAACGTGAATGGTCCTGGGGTTTACCATGGAGGTCACGCGAATGCGATTTACCACAACACAACAGGTCAATCACACCTGAACTTCCCTGAACTCCCTAATTTGCCTGCGCCGCCAAATCCACAAGGTAGGCCACCTTCTCGGGGATGACCTCATAAATTACTTCTTTAAATGTATCTTGATACGTATCTTGTATTTGCTTAAATAATGCTTGTCGATTCGAGACCTTGACCGCAAAAACTGGAGGATCCGAGGTGGTGGATGACCACAGGAAGCCGTGAAAAGTTGAATCAAGTGTGAATCGAAGGCGGGATCTCCGAGTCTGATCGATCTGATCTGATTTGCGAGGATCTGCGATACTTCCTTTTAGCTTTACTCCAGGCCAGCCTGACTCGGAGATCCTCAGACTAACCATGCCTCCGACAGGAACAATTGTGGCGTCCTGGGTTTGTTTATGAACCTCCAACGCCATCAAAGCTCCAAGTATCGCCCCCCCACAAGTTCTGCTCCATGCCGGCCCCATCTCCTCCACCCAACAGTCGCAACCATGATGCGCCGACCCAGTACTTCCGCATTTTCGTCCCACCGGGAGCCTCGTTGCGAGCCCTTGACATCGACTATCGTGTCGATAGCGAGGCTGAAGTGGTAAGCACACACCGTCGCACTGCCAGCCTTAGTATTACTAAATGGATGGTCAGACGTTTCAGCTGAATGTCCAGCATACGTCACGACCTGACTTCCGTGGTGTCCGAATAGTCTATAACAGCGAAAGCCTCAGAGACAGCCCGGAGGCTGATGATAACAAGGAGGACATCGTGCGCGAAGGTGAGACCGACACGCAAGCGTGTGAAGGTGAGACCGACACCGGCGATGCGCAAGCGACCAGTGATGAGGCAACACACGTAAGTGATCCTTGTATACTGTTCTGAACCACTCACCGAAGACAGTTGGTCAGTCCGAGGAGACAGACACGGTCGCCGAGGACGCAACTGGTGGATCAAACAGGACACTGCGTGTAGTAAGTGCCAATTAGTACTAGGTTCGATTTTTTCAGTTCCTGACCTCACTTTGATTTGTTAGACTCGTCACTCGTCGCTCCCTAACGAAAGTATGCCAGGTCTCTCGGGAGATTCGATCGCCAACCGCAGGGCCTAGTAGTAACCTGCGCACAAGTAGTAGAAAGAGCCGTACTTCGCGTAAACAATGAGTAGGCTACTACACTATATAACTGTTGTTTTTTGCTTTCCGACCGTGACGCGTCGGAGGCATCGTTGTTGTCCCCGTTGCTGCGCATCGTTCACCGTCGTCGCCGTTGGTCATCGATCGTAGACTCGTAGTGGTGGAACGCCGTCGCACCATGGTCCGTTCTGTCTGGGCAAGGAAGAGGGAGAGGGAGAGAGCGAGGGCGGTCGTCGTCGTCGTCGTTCGCAGCAGTGGCTGGTGGCCACGCCGTTGCGTCGTGGTCGGTTCCGTGTGGGCAAGGGAGAGGGAGAAGGAGAGATCGTCGGTGCCAAAACACCCGCGGGTATACCCGTAACAGACCCTAGAGAGGACGGGACGGGGGCGGGGGCGGGGACGGGGACGGGGACGGGGACGAAGGTGGTGAGAGGACGAGGACGACTACTAGGGGCGAAGATAACATGTTAGTAATCAAGCATAGATAGTTCGGAAATTGTTTATGTTGAAAGCGGACTCCTCGAGTACATCTGCAGATGACTCACCTAACATCTGGGGTAGTCCTGAAGATATTCATGAGGCTCGTGAGAGGAATTCGAAGACATTTGGGGCAGTCACTGAGATGGCCGCGAGGCCTGTGAAAAGCAACCCAAAGTGTTCTGGAGAATCACTGGGATGTTCACGAGGCTCTGGAGGGGACTTGAGACAAGGCTCGGGAAGAGGTCAGGAATATATTTGGAATACAGTATGTACATCTAGAGGACCAGGGGCCTGTATGGATAGGTACCATCAGCTTAGGCAACCGGCCTAAAAGGGGGGAAGTGCTCCAAAAATGTCCTGCCAAGGGTGACCTGTCCCCTATGGGTCCAGGAATACCATCTTGTTTCGAACAGTTTTGTCGTCCGTTGTGTGCATAAATGTTACATTCATCTGGCGATGACTTGATATACACTTTAGATTTCCCTCCGAGTCTGTGGAAACAACAACGGGGCACACAAACTTGTACACCATTGCAGACGAGTTGAAGCCCTCCAGTGCACAGCAGCCGAGGTCCACAAGATAGTCACAGGAACGTGCAGACACACCTTTCAATGGGTCAACATTCACCTTACCAACCACTTGGGGTAACTTTCAAATGAACCAACTGGAACAGGGGGGCCTGGAAACTTCACCTCACCAACCACTTGGGGTAACGAACGGCCTGATCTGGCCTCGGAAGAATCCTGAAGCGGCGCCACCTCCCTAGTACCGAAGTTGACGTGGTCTGGATGTTTATCAAAGCGGCATTCAATGAAATTATCTGGGACTTGGGCGCAAAGTATTTACGCGAGTCGACGATTAACTGCTTTTGAGCGGCGTCAACTGTCACGATAGAATCAGCAAATCCATGTTCTCGGATTTTCGATTATGAGCATTCCACCAAGAAATCTGGACTCGGGTCCATGTCGATGCTGAACGCAACTGACTGATCTCTGTGGTGGTGAGTTGGGGAAACATAGGTAGAATGGCAGTATTCACGAATTACGTCGGACCCGTCCGTCTTGGTATTATCCGTTGATCGGGGACCGTCTTCGCATCCGCAAGATCATATCCTTTGGCTGTTTTCGAGACGAGAAGTCGTGCTCTTCGATGCCATAGATGTCTTATGAACCTTGAGACAAACTCGAAAATTCGCACCGTGACTGGTGTCGACTTCACAATTTGTGGACTTTTTCAGTCTCCGACTAGAACGTTCAACGCGAGTGTGATCTTGATCAACTGATTCCATCAACGAGAACTTCTAGATCTGATTCAATTCCTGGATCTCAACAGTGTTCTACACTTCCCTTTCCCTGGCACAACACAATACCGTACATACTACAGAAACCAGTTACTAATTCTGGCATATATTCTTTGCACCTAATCATCCGAGCCAAGTCGCACAAACTGAAACAATTGGTTAGGCAAGCCTATTTCAATAATAGGCCTGATCTGAATCTGTCATCGAAGTCAGAGACCTTATCATAATCAACAGGATAAACAAATAACCTCAGGACGGGGGGCATCAGGAAGGACCGTCCATCCCCTCTCCGGGCCTTCCGCGTCCTCATCCAATGCAATGCTGAACATTGCATACATATTGATTAGCGGAATGAGGATGTCCCTGGAGCCTTATCCCTTACGTGAATGCATTCTGAAATCCTCTGAAGGTCGCACGCCATCTCTGCCCGGGCCCAGGGAGATTTGTGACAATAACTCTGTCGTTGACTACCTGGGTGACCGGATAACCACCTATCCTGAGAAGGATTGTTTCCCCATCTCTCCTGAGGTCCCACTGAAACAGACGAGATGAGTCTCGTAGTCCTGACAAAAACGCTGAACTGTCTTACATTTTGGATACGCCCGGAGACGCGGACAGGCTGGGAAGCTGGTCGAGTAGGATCGATACCGACGGCCTCACCTCCTGCAAGAGAGATGACCTTGTAAGGACCAGGAATAAGTCTGTCAGACATTGTTGGCTGGGTTATGTATGGTTGGGGGATGAATCATGATCTACAATGTAGGCTGCTTTTTTATAGCCGTCGTGACCCGACAGCAGCTGAACGTGTCCGTATTGTCCCCATTCGATGTCCGTTTTTCCAGTTTATTCTGGTATGTGCCGTTGTTGGACCGCCCACTTTTTTTGATGAGCGTCAGGTCAGGTCCATGGGTGGCGCTTTCGGGAAATGAATTTGCCGTGCTCAACGCCGTTGATCGGAACTCGAGTCCAGGTACTTATATTCTTTGGTCAGCTGATCATAGTTCTGTTGGGATTCATTGCGTTCAATGATCAATGATACAACGCTCAAAACCAGTTCCCCGCGTTGCCGCTAAATTCTTCCTATGGGCGACAGGCCAGGAGTGTTTTAGCACGGTGCAAGTACGTACTAACCCCACGGACCGTCTCCCATGAAGGAGTCAAGACGTCGCATTCTAACTTGAATGTCTGCTTGCGACTAGTATAACATGTATGGAGCCCAAGAGCATGAGCGGGCTTGCAGTGTTGAATCGATCATTCATGCGGGCTTGGGTTTCTACCGGTCCCGACAAGGTCCCGCCGGTCATGGCATTGTACCATGACCAGTTGATGTGACTCAAGAGGGATACATCTTGATGCCGCACGCGGACGAGTCGACAAAGAAAACATGAACGTCGGGAGCATCGCGATTATGCGGTTTCCGCAGTGATCGTCCGAGGTGGTCACCAACGGGTTAGGATTGGTTTGGTCGGTTTGGTGGATATCATGTTCCGTGTGATCGTGCATGCGCTTCCACCCAGACATCGTTTGAGATTGCTCCAAGGAACATATAATACCTGTTGTCAGCATCAACAGTCTTTGCGAGCCAGCCACAGCATTGATTCAATATTCAATACCATCTTGTTGTTACGGTTGTGTGCATACATGTTACATTCATCTGGCGATGACTATATATACATATGAGATTCGACATTCCGACCCTGTGTGGAAACAACAACGGGCACACAAACATTTACACCATTGCAGACGAGTTGAAGCCCTCCAGTGCACAGAGCCGAGGTCCACAAGATAGTCACAGGAACGTGCAGAGACACCTTTCAATGGGTCCGAGTCAACATTCACCTTCAAGTTACCAACCACTTGGGGTAACCAACAACCTGATCTGGCCTCGGAAGAATTCTGAAGCGACGCCACCTCCCTTGTACCGAAGTTGACGTGGTCTGGAATCTGGATGTTCATCAATTGAGCGGCATTCAATGAAATTATCTGGGACTTGGGCGCAAAGCATTTACGCGAGTCGACGTTTAACTGTTTTTGAGCGGCGTCAACTGTCACCGATAGAATCAGCAAATCCATGTTCTCGGATTTTTGATTATGAGCATTCCACCAAGAAATCTGGACTCGGGTCCATGTCGATGCTGAATACAACTGACTGATCTCTGTGGTGGTGAGTTGGGGAAACATAGGCAGAATGGCAGTATTCACGAATTACGTCCGAGTCGGACGCGTCCGTTTTGGTATTATCCGTTGATCGGGGTTCCATCTTCGCATCCGCATTGCGCAAGATCATATCCGTTGGCTGTCTTTGAGACGAGAAGTCGTGCTCTTCGACGCCACTGGCATAGATGTCTTATGAACCTTGAGACAAATTCGAAAATTCGCAGTGGCACACCCGGCACCGTGACTGGTGGTGTCGACTTCGCCAATATTGGCACAATTTGTGGACTTTTCAGCCTCCGACTAGAACGTTCAACGCGAGCGTGATCCAAGTTGATCAACTGATTCCATCAACGAGAACTAGATCTGATTCAATTTCTCGATCTCAACAGTATTCTACACTCCCTTTTCCCTTGTACAACACAATACCGTACATACTACACAAAAACCAGTTACGGTGATTCTGGCGCATATTTTTGCACCTAATCGTCAAGTCGCACAAACCGATACAATTGGCCAGGTAAGTACTGCGGAGGGAAGGAAGGTCTTTCAATAATAGGCCTGATCTGAATCTGTCATCGAAGTCAGAAACCTTGTCATGTTTATCAGGAGATAACAAATAACCTCAGCACGGGGGGCATCGGGAAGGACCGTCCATCCCCTCCCTAAGCCGTCATCATCCAGTGCAATGCTGAACATTGCACACATATTGATTAGCGGAATGAGGAAGTCCCTGGAGTGTCCCTTACGTGTATGCATCCTGCGCTTCTCTGTAAGTCGCACGCCATCTCTGCCCGGGCCCAGGGAGAACGGTGACAATAACTCTGTCGTTGACTACCTGGGTGACCGGATAACCACCTATCCTGAGAAGGATTGTTTCCCCATCTCTCCTGAGGTCCCACTGAAACAGACGAGATGAGTCTCGTAGTCCTGACAAAAACGCTGAGCTGTCTTACATCTTGGATACGCCCAGAGACGCGGACAGGCTGGGAGGCTGGTCGAGTAGGATCGATACCGACGGCCTCACCTTCTGCAAGAGAGATGACCTTGTAAGGACCAGGAAAAAGTCTGTCAGACATCGTTGGCTGGGTTATGTGTGGTTGGGGGATGATCTACAATGTAGGCTGCTTTTTTATAGCCGTCGTGACCCGACAGCAGCTGAACGTGTCCGTATTTTCCCCATTCGATGTCCGTTTTTCCAGTTTACTCTGGTACGTGCCGTTGTGCGACCGCCCACTTTTTCTGATGAGCGTCAGGTCAGGTCCGACATGAAATGGGTGGCGCTTTCGGGAAATGAATTCACCGCGCTCAGCGCCGTTGATCGGAACTCTATTAGTCCAGGTATATTCTTGGACAGTTGTGCACAAATTACTGATGAGCTGATCACTATCAGTTCTGTGGGGTTCATTGCGTTCAATGATTGTACAACACTCAAAACCAGTTCCCCGCGTTGTCGCTAAATTCTTCCTATGGGCTTAACAGGCTAGGAGCGTCCTAGGACGGTGCAGGTACTAACCCCACGGACCGTCTCCCATGCAGGAGTCGGGACGTCGCATTCTAACCTGAATATCTGCTTGCCACACCACTGGCCGAGCTTCTGATGCGACTAGTTTGTTTACACAAGCCAATCGGCCTCAGCCATTTGCGATAATCCACTAGCGCCACCCTTTGTACTGGGCGATCGGACCTGATATCAGACTCTGGCCTCCGACGGAAGGTTCCTGGAAATGCCCCCGTACCGTTGGCCTGGCTTGAGCGGTGTCCATGATGCCATATGAAATCATATCTGGCACTTGGGCGTAGCGTGAGCGCGTGTTACACGACAGCGAACGGTTTTTGAGCGGCATATCATTGATTGAACTCCTCGAGATGTGGCAGCCGCACCTTGAAGCTCGATGACCTCTAGAGGCGTATTTTTTCTCTCCAAAGATCATGCAACAGGATGGTATCGTCTGCATTTTCCATAGTTTCGGGACACGGTCTCGGTTCGATGTTTCCAAACTTCGAATATCCTCACACAGCTTCGAGTCGTTGGATTTGATATTCCAACCAGGGCAGGGGTACTTCCAACAAATTCATCAATGATGATGCAGTAAATGACGCCTTTGAGGTGATCAGTGAATACATCCGAGTCCCCGATCTCCATTCTAGATCCACAGGTACCGGACCCGGCAGTTTCACTGCAGGAAAATAGAACTTCGGCGATGTGCATTAGATGGGTACGGCGCATTAACGCAGCTCGAGGGTATAGACTAGTATAGGGAGTTTTGAGAGCCGCTTGTGCTGACCCATCGCCAGAAATGGATAGCCAACGTCGCAGGAGAAGTACTGTCGAGATTGCCCTGAATTAAATGTCAAGGTTGAGACATCGGACTCTCCAACTTGGGGTAAGGTCGTGTTGTCCTCCGCCACGGTTCTATGCGTTCAAAGTACGCGATGTGGAATCAAACAGTGTCGTCCCTCCACTGCCCTCCAGCTCTTTCACTGCGACAGGGTGTAGAACGGAGTTGACTGCTGAGTTCCGAAGAACAGTCATGAAGTCTGTGTTCTGTAGCTCCTCCGTCGGCCGATTGTCAGCCTCCCTACCACCCAGAGAACAATAACTTTGGCTTGTGTATCGACAAGACAGGAAATCTGGAGAGTTTGGGAACGTGCATGTCAAAGTAGACTTGCTCTTTGGTCGAGGAGATAATGACCATGTACGATAAATTTCCAAGAACCCGAGTCGCTTTATGTGAGGGCCGAGACGTCCTTGCTATGGTCAGTCGCAGTGAACTCGCAAGAAGAGGGATAATCACAGAAGTAAATTCCTGCAAAGTTTCGATGTGTTCCTTGGCGACGTGTTGCATGGTCTAGTCTAATGCATCTTCATGGCGCCACTTTCAAGGAAGAGCGCAAACAAATGCCTGTAGTGCAAAGCAAATACCCACGCCACAATCCGGAGCCACATCAAGTTCTGTGACGACTGAAACCGTCCCTCATACAGAGGACCATCGCTACTTACAACTCTGAGCCTACCCCGATTGCGTAGAAGAAGACCCTGCTCTACTTTTATGACGGCTTCAGCCCGTTCTACGTCTTCAGCCAGCTTATCCAGGATTGGTTTGTTTCCAAAGGTAGCCCATGTTTTTTACGGCATCCTAGTTCCGACCCAACAACGCAATGAACAGGCTACACCGTCCTCGGCATCGACTACTTCTTTGCCGACAGGTTAGAAGAATTGATGAAGCTGCCCCTCGAGCACGCGAGTGCGCCCCAAGTCTTAGAGATGGAGGTAATTTCAGCGACTAGTGGGTCAAGGCAGTCAGGCAACGCTACAGTCAGAGAAGAAGCTCATCCCTCAGGCTACCGTGTCGCAACTGAACATCGGGATTAGGTACGACTTCGGACGTGAAATACTCTGCAGTTGGTATGCCAAGCCTCTTGCCCTCCCTCGTGCCACTACTCAGGTTTCAGATTACGTCCAGGATACTGTTTCGGGAGTCCGTACGTCTTCCCGCTTCGCCAACGACCTATCCCTCCAAACTCTGCGACGGTGCGACTAAACAGCTCAATGCAACGCTCATCAAGAACTGTGTCGGTCAGAGAACACGCTCTCGTTCGCGTACCCTGACGATGCACTCCTAATCGCCTTTGGTTGTGCAGGTGATAATGACTCATTTTTCGATTGTCATTCTGCGACTTGAGCAGCTCGAACTACTGATCGCCGTTGCATCTAGAAGAGTAACAGAAATATATTGATGAGCGTACAGGTGCCTCGTAGGTGCCATCGGCCCCCCTCTCCTGCCTCGAGGAGAGCCGCATTTCGAAAAGGTCGCGAGTCGTACGTCTTCCGTCCTTCCGATCGCTCCGGGCTCATAGTATTACTATCCCGAGGGTTCCCACTTTCCTTTCCTGCTCGGGTGAGTTTCGATAACGGGTTTCCTTGCATACGCCATATGTAGTACGATAGAGGTGGCGTTTGAGAATCGACGATTCGCAGAGCTTTATTCAAGTGCTATGATCTGGCTATCGCAAGCGCTCTGGAAGGACGTGGAGTTGTGATGATAACGAGACATAGAGCATCCATCGCTTGTTCTACTCCACCATGGCTCTGCCCAATGGAAAGTCCGGACTTTCGGTTTCCAATTCGAACATTTCTCACTCAATAATCTGTCAGACAGAAGTGCTTTCTTCGTACATAAGTACAAGTACAACGATCCTGGCGTGGCACATTCTTTGCGCTTATTCACTAAGTCGCTCAAACCGATACAATTGGCTAGTCAAGTACTGCGGAGGCTCGGAGCTGGTTTCAACAATATGCCTGATCACAATCTGCCATCGAAGTCAGAAATATATCATATTCAGCAGGAGAGAACAAATAACCTCAGTGCGATCTTCATCGCTAGGGACCGTCCATCCCTTGCTCTGGTCTCTAGCCATTGCGATGCTAAATATTGCATAGGATTCAAATTAGTGAAACAGAAGTCCTTGACGGAAAAAAATGCTTACGTGAATGCTTTCTGCACTTCTCTGTAGGTGACACACCATTTCTGCTCTTCCTCAGGGAAGATGGAAGCAATAACCTTGTCATCGGTTACCCAGGTGTATGGATATCCACCTATTCTCAGCCGGATTTCGTTGCCATCTTTCTCGAGGACCCACTACAGCAGTGGACGAGGTGAGTCTCGTATTCCGGTCCAGGATACAAACGATAAACTGCTTACTTGTTGGATAGTCCCGCCGATGCGAACAGGCTGCATGGCTGGCAGGGTGGGAATAATCCCGACGGCGCGATCGCCATCGGTGAGAGAGACAATTCTATAATGGCCTGAAGTCAGGTTGGGAGACATCGTTGGCTGGGTCGTGGTATCAGGTTGGGAGATCAACTGCAATGTGAGCTGCTCGTTTTATAGCCGTCGAACCCCGACACGCAGGAATATAGCAGCTGAAACGTGTTCGTATTTTCCTCATTCATATCTGTTTTCCCAGTTTGCTCTGGTACGTGTATGGCTGCTCAATCCTTCTGATCAGTTCAGGGGTGGCGCTTTTGGGAGATGAGTCTGTCGTTCTCAGCGCCGTTGATCGGAACTCGAGTCCAGGTACTATGCTATTGTTGGACAGCTGATCACAGTTCTGGGGGATTTGATGATTCAGTGTGCATGCCCTGAACGGTGCACAATATCATTTAGTGCCCTCAATCCTTTCCAGGCTTAACAGGCTCAACAAGGACAAGGGTGACATCACAAAGTGGTTGAGTATCGAGGTGCTGACGGTAAGCATCGCCAACCCTTCAATGTAGGAGCACTCTATAATCTAACTGTTTGCTAGACTAGTGGTCGAACTTTCGATGCAGCTAGTACATCATTTATCAAACGGGCGAGTGTTAGCAAGACTCCCTGATGTATATATCATGATGTTTTCACCTGTCCATGTCGCGAATGATGCACCAGTTGGCGTGGCTCAAGAAAATTGCACTGGCGAACGAGTTGACAGAGAAAAGAGAAACTTCCTGCTTGAGTACGGAGAGGGCGCCAAGTCAGTCAGAGGAATGTGCGGAGACACGAGTCAATTGATGGAGAAGAGCTTCACCAGCCTGAGCCCCCTGTGGTAATCCACTTGCGCCACCCCAAGTTTGTATGAAAGACGTGACCTGGTCATTGACGGAAGAATTCTGAAGCGGCGCCCCCCTTTTCTTCCGTTAGCCTACCCCTCGAACTTGGGTTGTCAAAGTGGCGTTCATATGAAATGATCTATTAAATACTTGGGCGCAAGTGTGTCTGAATCAGCGAATCCGTGTCTCGAACTTGTTACGAGCATTCCATCAGAAGATCTAGACTCGGGTTCACGTCATTGGCGTAAGGACATAAGCAGGGCGTATCATGGTATCGTGACTGAATGGGAGAGATGACGGCAACTGCAACTTGAAGCTCAATGAGTCCGAGGACCGAAGTATGCCTTGGTGGCCGGGTAACAACTCCAATATCGTATGCTTGATACGTGGACTCATTGCAGCACATTACTCAGTGTGTTGACTATCGCGGGTCACCCCCGCAGCGATCGACGAAGACCAGGAGAAAAGAACGCTCAGGTCGAAACATAGATTCAATTTATATATTTTTCCGCATTTGAATAGGACTCGAAAAACTCGGATATGATTGCAGGTTGAATTGTTGCAAGAAGCTTCGAGTTCAAGTTGTCACAGAGCCTGACGGGAGCCAATGTCGAAGGAGTTTTCGGTCTCCGATTCGAGTTGTTTATGTAAGTTGCCAATGGTGCGGTTGTCGAGAAATTCCGAAGTTCGACATCGCATGCATCATGCATCATGTTTCAATCCTCAATTTCTACGTTCTGTACTAACAACGTAATACACATCGCCAAGTCGCTCAAACCGATACAATTGACCGGGTAAGTACAGCGGAAGAAAG
The DNA here is from genome assembly GCA_038091415.1 of Leccinum variicolor. NCBI lineage: Eukaryota > Fungi > Basidiomycota > Agaricomycetes > Boletales > Boletaceae > Leccinum > Leccinum variicolor. The sequence goes on along the minus strand of JBBPOK010000739.1, from coordinate 1,757 downwards.
GACTTGGTTTCAATAATAGGCCTGATCTCAATCTGTCATGTGAGTCAGAAACTTGTCAAATTCAACAGGAGAGAACAAATGACCTCGGCGCCGCCTGGAGCATTAGAAGGGATCGTCCATCCCCTCACCGGGTCGTCATCCAATGCGATGCTGAACATTGCATGGATATTGATTAGCGGAACGTGCAAGTCCCTGGAATATCCCCTACGTGTGTGCTTTCTGAAATTCTCTGTAAGTCGCACGCCATCTCTGCCCGGGCCCAGGGAGACAGGAGACAGTAATTTTGTGGTTGACTACCTGGGTGACCGGATAACCACCTATCCTGAGCAAGATCGTTTCCTTATCCTTCTTGAGGACCCACTGAGGTTGACAAGATGAGTCTCGTATCCTAATAAAATCTGTAAACTGTCTTTACTTCTTGGATACGCCCGTCGACGCGGACAGACTGGGGATCTGGCCGAGCACGATCTTGAATTCCGACGTCGTGATTGCCTGCGGCAAGAGAGATAACTTTGTAAAGACCAGAAGTAAGGTTGTCAGACATCGTTGGTTGGGTTGTGGTACCAGGTTAGGGAATCAACCACATTGTGAAAGTGTGAGCTGCTTTTTTTATAGCCGTCGTAACCCGACATGCAGGGGTACAGCAGCTGAAACGTGTCCGTATTTTCTCTATTCAATGTCCGTTTTTCTAGTTTGTTTACTCTGGTACGTGCCGTTGCATGGCTGCTCAATTCTTCTGATGAGCGTTAGGAATCAGGTCCATGAAACGGGGTGGCGCTTTCCGGAGATGAGTCCGCCGTGCTCAGCGCTGTTGATCTGAACTAGAGTCTAGGTATGCTATTGGACTCATCACAAATACAGTGCCAGTGGATTCGATGATTCAGCGTTTATACACCCCTCAAAACTAATTCCCCGTGGTGGCAACACCCGCGCCCAGATCTCGATGGTACCACTCAATCCTTCCTAGGCTCCACAGGCAAGGCCAGGATGAGGATGGCGCTTGTTGATTACCAAAAGTGGTTTAGAGCACCGTGCAGACTCAGATGTGACGGTAACCCCACTGACTGTCTCCTATGCAGAGTTGAGACTTCATAGACGACGAGTCTACCTGCTACATTTGCTAGTACAACATGAGCATAGGGACAAGAGTAAGTTAACAGGACTCGACGATTTATCATGAAGTTGAAGGGTGGGGTTTCCATCGGTCTCGGTCGTGAATGGCGATACACCAGTCGGTGTGATGGCTCCAGAAGACACAGATCGACAACACTGTCAATGGCGGACGAGTTGATAAAAGAGTAGCGGCCACCTCCAGTGCACAGAAGCCGAGGTCGACAAGACAGTCAGAGCAATGTGCAGAGTCACCTTTCAATGGGCCAACACGAGTAGGTCGAGGGGGGAGGGCTTGAAACTTCACCTTAGCAACCACTTGCGGTAAGCCACTAGCGCCACCCTTTGTGCTGAACGACCTGACCTGGCCTCGGGAGAATTTTAAAGCGGCACCACCTCCCTTGTGCCGGCTCGGAAGTGGGTCTGTATGAGGGCCCAAATGCACAAATATTCCGCACGCACCTTTTCGTAGAGCGCGCACCTTTTCGGGCCGGGCGCGCATTTTTCGGGGGTGCGCGCACATTTTTTTGGGAAGTGTGCGCGCAATTTTTGGAGCGGTAATGGGTTCACACAAGTGTTTCGAAAGACATTTGAATCATCATTGAGTCACGTTAAGACGGTTAAGTGAACGGACTCTATGGTAAGTG
>JBBPOK010000738.1:0-13563 GCA_038091415.1 Leccinum variicolor | reverse complement strand
TGAAAATAGGGAGATTGAGAGTTCTGTTCAAACTCCCTACACATGTTCGGGGGAGGGTTGCTCCTCATCAATGGCCCTCTGGAATCTTGGCTTATGTGGAATGGATGGATGTCAGTGCTGCACCAGGTAAAAACCATAACATGTATATGGTACAGAAGCCTGCCTCTGTACCCTCTCCAAATGGTGTAGTACTACCAGGAGAGATTGTTCTTTTGAAGGCTATTTGTCAAAACTGTCAGCTGATCCCTCATTTGGGTTCTAATGAGCGTTGGCCTTTGATATGGACTTCTGATACTGTATTGGATCAATGTCCTAGATTTTTACTTGACAATTGGGCCAGTAAGTATGCTTATCAAACACTTTGGTAGCTAGTATACATAAATTGATAATTCTTTGTGCAAAAGTATGCTATAGTTGTATAAATAGTAAGGAATAGAGACATATTGCTAGAATGACACTCTATTTGTTGTTTGATGCATCTATGATCAAATATGGCAAATACACATTTTCCTGATGAGTATATGTATATGTCCATAAGAACAGTAGACTCAGTGCCTAGCCTATGGCATAAAGGGCTCTAATCTATACTCATGTATATGATCATAGATTAGATAAGATAAGATAAGATCTTCGAGATATAACTATTAGTATAGTGTATGAAACCCATTGATAATCCATATGTTTTTAGTATTACTATGCTTTAGATAGTGTAATGGACTTGGTTAAGACCAGTCATAGAAAGATAGTAGTGTAGTAAATAACATACTACCATTTCAATACAACTCTCTCCTTCTGGACAACATTCTCCCCTGGATTGGATTTGGGGATGATTCTATGTTTATCAACCTGAGAATAATATGTTTGACTAAGCGAGTGGAGATATTGAGACACATGCTAATCTGTTCATGATTCAGGAACTTTGAAAGCCGAACAATGGCCCACTGTATCTTAGGAGTGGTTTGCTGACCTTGTGGCATGGCTACAATACTGGTTTGAGTGCTGGATCTGAGTACAGAGGGAAACTGACCCAAAGATGAGATCCCAAAATTCCAAAATCCTGAAAATCCAAAAACTTCAAATTTCATCTTCAGTTGGGTTGGAAAATAATCTCCTCAGGGGGCTGTCTGAGTCAAACATACTATATTGTTTCTGTTGAATTCTGAGTGGATGTTGAGAAGATATGAGTGACTGAAGTTGGGGTGTGTTTTTGAATATAATATTCTCATGGTACCAACCTCACTGAAAAAGACAGTAACACAAATAAATGAAACAATGAAACCTTTGTGGCTTATAATTACTTTTGGCACCAGTCACAAAAGATTTTATTGTAGTAATTATAAGCCACAAAAGCTTTCATTATCTAATGTATTTTTGGACATGCAGAAGTTTAGTATCAATACTGTACCATTTTGATCAATTTGTCATGACTTGACTTTCTCATTTCTCAAAAATCTCAAGGTGTCAAAAAAAACTGGTGTGATGTGTGACAGACAAATCAATCAAAATGGTACAGTATTAGCTATTGTATAACTCTAAAATGGGTCATCATAATATTATATCATATAATTATCTTTCTGATATATTTTAGGTGACTCTAGAATGGGTTATAATAACTTTATATAATCTAATTGTCTTTTCTGACATATTTTGAAGCACATAAAATATTCCTGGACCCGTCAGGGTATAGGTATACAAAGCATTAATGCGTGGGAATGACAAGGTCAGCCCAGATGCACTTCCGGTGTCCGGATCGTGCAATATTACTTGAATTGTAGCATAAGGGTTTTCTTGCCAATCTAACTTTTAAATGTGGAAATGGGTCAGTTTCAGGTTTCACTCGTGGTTGCCTTCGCCGAGGTCTTGCAGTCCCTTACTTTACTGCGACAACAACAGTGTCTAACGAGTACCAACACTACCTCCACTGTCTTGTCCAACACACTCAACAAGTCCAAAATTGTTGTCACAACACTCCTCTTTTATTCCATCAATACCGCTCTCACCTCTTATGTCGGCAGTACATTTGTCTCCTTGCACAACCACTGAATCAAGTCCCCTTCCGATCCAACTTCCTAGTTGAGTATGGCAAGCAGCACCACTGGGATGACATCACTGTTTAGCAGGTCATCCTTGCCTCTGTAGATTGACTGCTGCAGAGCTCAAGACCAGCCATGTAGATGAAGCTCTTGCCTGGGGCGACCGCGAAAGCAATGGCTTTAGCAAAGTACCAGGCCGCACAGCTTGTAGACAAGTAGGCAATCTCATTCTCATCCGCAAGGCTGAGGAGGCTTTGGCCAGCCAATAGAGACCACGTTGGATGCGACGATGCCTACAGCAGAGTTTGTGCCCATACCAGCCGCAAATATTCAGGTAATCAGTGTCTTGTTGGAGAAGAAAACAGACAGAACTTCTGTAAAAAATCAGAATGCTACCATGTGCTATATAGTACCAGCAGCACCAGTAGACATCATCAGCTTCCCCCTACTATATTGTACTACATAGATACTTGAGTACTTGACTGGTACTACCATAGTGATTGGTAGCAAACTGTAGTGTATGCTACCAGTACTACCAGGGATATGGTAGCACTGCATAGCATACTGTAGTTCACTGTAGCATGGTGACAAAATATTATTTCAACCGATCCAATTATCCAACTACATCTATCTACATGACTCCGTAATTATGTATACAACACTATTGACTACTGTACTTTTTTAAAATACAACTACTATTAGTTACAAATATACATGTGGTCTCCCACCATGGCACTAACTATGCAGCAGTGTGTTTAACTATACCAATTAGACAACATGCAATAAATTTACACATTCATAGCTATCACTAATAGTAGTATTCATTAGACATATATATATACCATTATTTCCAGTACCTACACTTTGTACACTGTTGACTACACTTTTTGGTACACTTTAGTACACTTTTGACTATGCATTTTTTGTACACTTTGGTACACTTTTGACTACGCTTTTTTGGTACACTTTAGTACACTTTTGACTATGCATTTTAAAACCTAAGTGTACAAGTGTAGTGAAAGTGTACCAAAAAGTACCAACAAAAGTGTAGTCAAAAGTGTACCAAAAAGTGTAGTCAAAAGTGTACTAAAGTGTACCAAAAATGCGTAGTCAAAAGTGTACTAAAGTGTACCAAAAATGCATAGTCAAAAGTGTACTAAAGTGTACAAAAAAGTGTACAAAAAGTGTACCAAAGTGTACCAAAGTGTACCAAAAATGTGTAGTCAAAAGTGTACAAAAAAGTGTACCAAAGTATAGGTACATGGACATAGTACATACTACCTGCACAACAATTTGACTTACTACCAGGTGCTATATAGAGAGTTTGAGTGTCAAAATTACTATATAGTAATTGGGTTGCTACCATAGACCCCCAAAGTACTTGACTTACTACCAGGTGCTATGTAGAGAGTCTGAGCATCAAAATTACTACATAGTGCTCTGTAGTTTCTATAGTAAATGGGTTGCTACCAGAGTTTTTCTTTTTTACAGATGCAAACGGGTTGAAGCTCATCTGCCCATTGGTTCCGAACCCCCACCTGCTCCCAAACCTAAACTTGAATTGCTTCCCTTGGTTGCCCTTGCTGTCTCAGAACCCGTCATCTTGCATCTCATAAAACCATAGACAACCTCACAGGACATCCTTCCTGCTGGATGAACTCGCAACGGGACTCGAATGCCTTGAACGACTCACACTCGACTGCTTAGTTTACGTCGTTTCACTATATCCTCTCAGGCTCGCCTTTTCAGATCATGCGCGCGTTCTCATTGAACATTTAGATTAGCAGGGTTCCAAGTCCCAATATATCACATCGTTTTCCCACAACAGTAAGCAGCTCGCTTGACGGACCCACAGACTGAAAAGCCCTCCGGGCTGTTACCCACTCTTACATGCGCTCACTACACGCTACACCTTGATTACGCGTTACTATACTAGGGATCCAATTTTAAATTCACATATATGATTTTGCTGATCATTGGCTTTTCTGATTAACTTGCCTACCATTTGTCACAATGCGAGGAATCTTTGGCAGTTTAGAGTTATTGAGCAGTCTGATTTAATCGACTGGGGCAGTAGCGGTGTGAGGTCATATATATTTTGAGTTTCTGTGGATTGAGTGTAGCTTCGACAAGCTGTTCGACTGGCTGTGTAACGATACGGATTACTAAGTCACGTGACTTTTGTTAAAACCATAGTTATTCAAGTAGTTCTTACACAACAAATACTATGGTGTCTAGACTCGATCTAGACCTTTCATTTACGCTTATGTAATATAGATTAGATGTAGATAAGAGCTCTATTAGCTATTGGCTACATCTTTACTTACTAAGTGTGACTCATATCATTGAGTCACGCTTACTGATCATGATGAGTTTCTTATGCTATTGGCTAGAATTTATTACATGATCTTCTGGAATGTTCTTCGAACATTCCATACCACAATATGTACAAACATACAATGTAGTATATAAGGACTTAGTCTTCACCTTTGAATATCAGTTTGCTTCACTATCAAACAGTGTTGATAACTCATTCAGTTCTCGATATACCTATCTCAACCTTCCTAGTAAGTTTTCTACTAGAGCTCCCTTTATCTTGTAGTAGTATTCTCTACTATACTGCGCTTCCAGAATATCCATAAAGGATTTCTATAGGTTATTCACCCCATCCTGACTAAATGTCGAGTCCGTCCTGTGCACTTTGATGCCTCGACAAGTCACGCGCTCAGAGATAGAGAATGTCGAGCGTCGTCTCAACCTTCTGGAACTGGTGAATTCCCGTCGTGCTCCTAGCAGTGCTGACAAGTCTTTTTCCTCTAGGGCTCCTACTTCTTGTAGACCCTCAAGAGAGTTATATGTTCCACCTGGTAGGCACCAAGCTCACTTTACTGCTCACCCTGTTATTCCTACATACATTGACACTCCTGCTGCTCCCTTCCATCCTCTTTATCCTTCATCTTGATTCCCTCAACCGAAATCTCAATTCTCTCGAGAAAGGTTGCAGAGACCATCAAATGTTCCTCCTGTCATCCCCTGGACTACATGTCTACTCGGATGACCTAGTACTACTCTATCCAGAGTTCTAGACGACGACCTTTTCCTCCATTGCCCTACTTGTCGACGTCCCTCTTGAATCTCAATCAGGCCAAAAGTGTACTCGCTGCAGCTTCATCTTCCCCACCTTCATCTATACCGACGAAGCTTTTGCAAGAGAAGCTCATCGCATCTGGAAAAGACACACTCCTGGTCGCAGAGCTCATATAGATACTCCACCTCCGAGTACTTCCCAGCAACGCGAAGTTGCTGAGTCCGATAGTTCCAGCTCCTTGTGTTGAATCGGTAGTATTCTATATACTTTATTACTCCCAATTCTAGACTGAGTCTATCTTTACTTTATCTTTTGTTTTCTCTGATTAGATAAGAGCGGTTATTGCCATTGGCTTGACTCAGCTACTGCTGAGCTACTTACGCTATTGGCTGTTACTAAGCTATATATCTCTGCTGACTGATGACTTACTCATAGAGTCATCACGCTGACGTATCATGTTCAAGATACTTACGCTATTGGCTACAGTACTGCTTGCATGATATTATACCACAACAAGTACAAACACTTGTAGTACTATATAAAGGGCCCTGCCTTGCCCTTCAAATATAAGGTCACATTCACTCTCACTCAAGTGTTTGATACCTTCATCTTAGCTCCTCACTATCAACTCACATTCCTAGTAAGTTTTCTACTAGAGTCATTCCCTATTTTCCTCGTACCCCTCGGTCTGCACATAGAGATCCCCACATAGGATTTCTATACCTTGCTCCTTTTCCAGCCTCCTCCAACGGAAGCTGAGCTTATCAAGGTAGCTGAGTTGTCCCTTTTAGATGATGCATTGGGTAGTTTGATTAATGTCTTCAAAGGAATCCCTTCTTCAATCCCGCCTCCTCGTTCCCACTCTTTTGCCACCACTTCAGGCTCCAGTTCCTCGTTGAGAGTACCTTCTCCGACAATTCCTCTTCCTGTTCCACCACCACTGTCTCCATCCCATCATATCTTCTCACCTCGACAATCTTCTTCAGAAGATGCCTCAGTTCCACATGCAATTCAATGCGATGGAAATCATTCCGACTTCTTATGACCAGGTATCATATCTACAGAGTCCTCAGGACTACCTTTGGTTCGAAGGTCCCATCATTGAATCAGAGGATCCCAACGACATAGAAATGATAAGCACCGAGGTAACTAAGCCTCATAATCTTGAGGATCCAACAATCTGGCTGATGGACACTACAGTGGTTGCCTGGTGCAGCCACCTTCCTACCTTTTCCCCTCTCCATCAATGTGTCCAACAATCTGATCGTCTGGCTTTTCCAGTCAAATTTGTTGAACCAGAGCTCCCTCATTCTCCTTGGCATCATTCTGGTCACAAGTCGATGCATCATACTTTTTCCTATCGCGATGAATCTCTTTTTTCGAACTATACATCTCTAGGCTGGGCCTTCCCTACTCAACATTACGACGACCCTCATGTCAAGGACTGTCCAGTTCACTGGGCAGGTTATGAGGTATTACACAGAGACCATTTCCCTCTCAAGCCCATTGCTTGTCAGGAGTTCCGCTACTTGCTCCTCCATCAAAACTTTCGCATGGAGAGCGCTCAGGAGTGGAGGGGATATGAAATCCCCACTATACAGGATTGGAACCGCACTTTTGATCATGAAATGCACGAGAGGTACAAATGAGTGAACCCTTTGTTTGCCATTCAAAGTTTCCTTCTCTCTCATCCTTCTACTTGCGACTGGATGACTGATTATTTATGAAACCTTGATACAGACAATTTGGCAGATACATTTGAGGACAATGTCTTCTTCTACAAGCGTAGTGGTGCTGCCAGAGCGGCTGGTAGGCTTGACACCAAACCAAAGGAAGTGGCTAGACGTCATCAATGCCAGCTTATCACCAACCTGGCCACTTCCGCCAGCTCAAGGCCTTTACGTCTTCGAAAGAAGACAAAGGCTAGAGCAGCACTACGAAACTAGTAAAAATATTAATGACAATATCAATTCTTTTCTTGATCTGTACTTATATTTCCACATTCCTCCTTATTCTTCTTGTTCCTTATGGTACTATACTGCTCAACAAGCGGATGGTACCCCTTTTTCTCATATAAAAAATTACCATTTCTTTCCTACCATAGATTACGACGGTTTCCTGGACACTTATGTACCAGAGCCCAATACTTCAACAGTATGTTGTACTTCTTACAATCCCATTTGGGATAATGTAGAAGATTGAAAAGAGAAACGTCAAAACAAATGGTATGCAGATGGGTTATACCCGGAACGAAGAATAAATCGAAGACAAGAATAGTTGGAGAGACATTACATTCATTGGAAGAATTGTACAGATTGGTATCTGTCGAATAGAGAAGAAGAAGAAGAAGTGTTGCGGCATGATAGAGAAGCAGAAACTCCTCTTCCCTGGGATCCCGATAGACCATACATCTATTCAATGGAACAAATTGACGCAATGGAACAATTACTGGAAGTTTCTTCCGAGATTGATGATGAAGATGGGGGGTCTGACCATGTGTCGGACCATGGAGGGGACAATTGGGACTTTGATGCTTTTAATCAGCATGAAGCTTTAGTTTCCTACTTCATATTCAGTTATTATCCTAGTACTGATCCTTTTGAACAGATCCTATTCGCTTAATCTTTCACAATGGCAACAACTACTCCTTCCGACTTCATCGTTTCTAAAGAACATGTTGCTCAAGTTCCCGTTCTTCTTGGTGCTTCGAATTATACCGTATGGGCACTTACCCTACGAGGTCCTCTTTCCATGCTAAGAGGATGGTGTTTTGTTAATGGATCTCATGTCCATCATACCCTTCCCAACGCAGACGCTAAAGCTAAATGGATAGCTATAGATCAGAAAATCCATGGCTTTCTTGCATCCACTCTGTCTGTCAATCTACAACATCAAGTAGTCTGGGACTATGTTCCTCATCCCACTTTAAATAACATCACCCATCCTTCCCTTTCCCATGCTCTTTGGACAAAAATGGAGAACCTATTTGGAAAGAAAGGAATTCCTGGTCAATTCCTTATTTTTTCGGACTTACCTCGCACCCGAGTTGATGCAAACAAAGTATCAGAAGGCTTGTCGACCATCACTTCCCTCTTCACTCAATTAGAAGCAGCTGGTCTGACTATTCTGCCCCATCTCAAAGTTATGATCCTCCTTTCCCGTCTTCCATCTACTTTTGATCAAATGATTTCCCACATAATCCAAACTGTGGAGCAAGCCGACTTTATGATCAACAATATGCTTCCTCGTATCTCGAAGGAAGTCGATACTCTTCACTCTGGTCTGACTTCTCAAAGCTTGGCCAATCGACTCTCTTCCAAACCTTCTGGTTCGAGAACCAATAGTTCTGTCAATAGAACTTCGACTCTTCGACATGGACCTGGTCCACAATGTCCCTGGAATAATAATTCTGGTAATGGTAATCAATCTGGTAACCATTTTCCGAATCAGCAATCTACTGGTTCGAGTACCCACCACCAGAACCAAGGATGCGGTCGAGGATCATTTAGAGGTTGAGGCAACAATACTTCTCAAAGAGATAAATACCAATTCGATAACTACCAGAAACGACAGGAGCATAAGAAGGGAAAAGGATGAGCTCATGTAGCAGATGGTACTTTTGCCAATATAGCTACTATTGATGAAGAATCAATGGTATTTGAAGTTTCTGATTCTACCGATGCAACAGAGATCTTACCAGAACAGGTTTCCGAGGATGTTTCCGTCACTCAAGAGGTGTTTGATGAGTATGCCGATGAATTTATGGTCACACAGGAAGATGAAGAAGATATGGGATCCACTATTGTCCATACCAGATGGCCTTCTGCATCCGAGAACTTACAAGTGGCCCAATCTTCTCTTATGGAGTCCATTATTGCTAATCATAACAATCAGGATGACGGCATGAATAATGCCAACCCCAGTCTGTCCCTTTCTACAAATCTACCTCGAAGATTCAACTCTTACGAGAGACAGCAGGTGGATATTAGAACTGGTATTTACCAGATCCCTGCTAGTAGGAAAGGAAAAGAACATGCCCGAGATGTAGAAAGTTACAATGGTGACACTTGGAGAAACTGTAATGGGACTTGGAAGCATGGATTAACTCCCCACGATAGAGCTTCCCAACCTCCTAGTTACGATCCAGACGACTATGGGGATTATGATTGTAGCAGTTACAATAATGACGATTACTGCCGTGATGCTTATGCTGTAGGATCTTTGACAAATAAGCTTACCTGCTCGGCGGAGTACTTAAAGGATCACTGGATGATTGATTCAGGATGTTCCGACCACATTACTCTTTATGAATCAGACTTTACAGTACTTGGTACCGATACCAAATATGCTCGTATTGCTGATGGTAATTCAATAAAAATGGTTGGACCTGGTATCATATTACTGAAATGTCATTGACAAAACAAACCTCTTACACTAAAGGGTGTTTGGTTGTCTCCTGATGCTTCCTGTCGATTACTATCGACAAATCAATTAGCTTTACAGGGCTTTAGAATAGTAATTGGCAAGACGACTGAGATTTTTGACAAGCAAGGTCACCTTGTGATTCAGGCTACTGCTTCATCACCTGGTGATATTCTTCACTGGTTTAAGTCAGAAACGATTACACCTACTGGAGAAGGATGTTTCTTCATCGGAACTTTGGCATCATCGATTTGGACATACTTCCAATAATGCTCTTAGACATGCTTCAACATCTACAAAGGGAGTTCTGAAATTGCTTCCCACTTCGAACTCTTCCCAGCCTTGTCATGGCTGCCAACTTGGTAAGGCCCATGAGCGCCCTCTTGGACCGTCCGAGAAGTGCTCTTCCCGAGTTCTTGGTTTGGTCCATACCGATCTCATTGAGCTTCCTACTGAGTCACGCTCTCGTGCCCATTGGATTCTCACGTTTATTGATGATTGTAGTGCTTTTGCTTTCCTTGCTTTCCTTCGTCGCAAGAGTGATACTGCTTCACGTTTTCGTGACTTGGTTCTTCATGCTGAGACCTTGACTGGTCTGTCGGTGACCTCTGTCCGTTCTGACCAAGGGGGGGAATATCTTGGACAAGAACTCTTATCGTTCTTCACATCCAAAGGTATCTCTCGCCAATATTCAGTTCCTCATTTACCACAACAGAATGGTAGAGCAGAGAGAATTAATAGAACCATCATGGAAAAAGCACAAGCCATTCGTCTTAATGCTTGTTTACCGAATTCATTCTGGCAAGATGCAGCAGAAACAGCATTACATACTTATAATAGACAACCTATGAGACGACACAAATGGAAAACACCTTCGGAAATATTCCTAGGTGAAAAACCAGATGTTTCATACTTCCGAGTCTTTGGTTGTAAAGCTTATGTTTTTATACCGAAAGACTTGAGAAAAAACAAACTCGCACCAAAGGCAGAAGAGATGATCTTTCTAGGCTATGAACAAGGTTCTAAAGCATATCGTTTCTGGTGTCCTACACGTCGAAGAATTTTTATATCTTCAACTGCTACTTTTGATGAAGTAACATTTCCTTATTGTTCAAAGAAACTGAAACCAATAGACGAACTTTCCGCTATTCCTAACTCTTCCGAGTCAATTATTCCGGAAGAAGAAGAAGCCACTTCACCTGGACCTAATGGAAATGGAAAAGATAGGATTTATCCTGATCAGTTAATTACTTATCCATCCATAGTATTTCCACCACAACTTCCACCACTGAATCCTAATCCAGGATTCTCGAATCCAAGACCTCCATCACCACCTCAACCAGAACCTGATTTAGATTGGGATTTAAATCCAGAAGACATCCGAGACATTACAACCTTATAGTCCATTGAATAAAGGACAAACTCGTACTAATCATGGTGTTAGATTTAATACTTCACCTGATTGAGTTCATCAACATAAAAGACGACTTCTGGATAGATACTCACCACAAGGTACTGAGTTACCAGATATTCCTTGAGATCTACAAGATAGCCTTGAAGATTTAAATACAGAAGAGAGAACTCTATATGATTTTTATCGTAATAATCCCTCTTATTGTCCTTGGTTAGCACCTCGAAGAGGAACTGACAAAACTATTCCTGAATTCTGTACCAAACCTCGCCAGGCTGCATCATCCCACACAAATTGCTAGAGAGGAACCAAAAACTCGAACCAGAGTTTCTAGTCAAGTACCCATACGAAAAATCCAACCGAATAATATGTATGGAGATAAAACACTGCTTGAAATAGAGCGAGATCAATTAGGTAAATCAATACCTATGGATACGAGTCAGGAAAAGTTAACACTGTTATCACCACTTACTCCGAGTATGGTTCTTACACCTATACCGGAAGCACCAAATCCTAGTAATTTACAAGATATGATTATTGATGACTTAGTATATGTTGATCCACCAAGAGAACCATTTAGTTCTAAATGGATTCGCCACTACATGTTCACAGCTGCAGTAGCTATTAGTCAAATACCGGTTCATTACCGAGATGTTAAGAAACTATCACTAAGTGAACAGAAAGAATGGCAAAAATCGATAGAAGAAGAGATTAAATCTCTTCACGACCGAAATGTTTGGGAACTTGTGGATCTACCTCCAGGTAGAAAACCCATCACAGGGAGATGGATATATGCAGTAAAGAGCGATGGTCGTAAAAAGGCTTGATTTGTTGCAAAAGGCTTTACTCAAATCTTTGGAATAGATTTTGAAGAAACCTTCTCTCCCGTCGCTTGTTTTGAAACTGTCCGACTCTTACTAGCTCTAGCAGCATTAGAGGATTGGGACATTAAAGCTCTCGACGTAAAGACAGCTTTTCTCTTTGGAGAACTAGACGACGATGAGGAACTTTATATGGTACAACCAGAAGGTTTTATCAAGAAAGGAAAATAAAATAAAGTTTGTCGACTATGAAAAGCCATTTATGGTTTAAAACAAGCTGCCATTAAATGGAACAAATCTTTACACAAATCCCTAGTCAATATGGGATTCAAACGTACTGTCTCCGACCCAGGTGTTTATATTAAATACATTGGGAAAGACAAGATAGTGTTTGTTGTCTATGTAGATGATGCACTATTCATGGGAAGTAACACAAAATTACTCCTCAAACATATTAAAATGTTTACATCACAATGGGAATCTCGAGTATTCGGAGATGCTAAAGAATACCTTGGCATGACAATTACTAGAGATCGAACTAAACGAACTCTAAGATTAGACCAAATAGCTTATGCTGACAAAGTAGTCAAACATTTTCAATTAGAAAACTCTAAACCTGCTAGAACTCCACTTCCTTCCGGTTATATACCGAGCCCAAATGAACAAAAGAAAGATGCTAAGCGAAGTGTTTTATTGTATCATCAAGGATCTCACTAAGAGTCACGTCGAGACGAATACAAGGGAAGAGTCTCTCTACCTTAAGTGATCACACTAAGGGCTCGAGGTAGTTTGAATACTAACATTGATATTGCGTAGATCTAACTAGAGAACAACACCATCGTGCTACAGGTATTTAAGCAAGGAGTGCAGGGCACGGACCAAGCAGTGTAGGTAGCAGTGAATGAAAGGGAGACATAATAGGAAAGGAGAGATAGCGAGATAGAGAGATAAACAAGATACAAGATAACAAGATAACAAAATAGAAAGAATGAAGTGATAAGAGTAGACTACTTGTCATAGTGAGGATGGGAAAGAAGGATGGAAGAGTTCAATCGAAGCGACATAGAGAAGGGGAAAGGAATGAAACGAAATGACAAACGACGTAGTCGAAACCCCACAGGAACAACTGTAACACGAAGGTCTCAATACCAATCCATAATTGGATCATTGTTATACATTATGCTTGGCACTAGACCAGATCTTGCATATTCTGTAATCAAGATGTCACAATTCTCGGCTAATCCATCAGAAGACCATGTTAACCGAGCACTATATATAGTCCGGTACCTTTCATATACGAAACATGTATCAATAACCTTTAATGGTTTAGCTAAGAATAATGGCTTCTCAGCTTATTGTGATACTGATTGGGCTGGTGATATAGAAACTAGACGATCTACCTCTGGCTACTGTATATTCCTTGCAGACGCTATTGTTTCCTGGTCTTCACGTAGACAAAAGGTAGTTGCTTTATCTTCTACAGAAGCAGAATACATTGCCATGACAGACACTGCCAAGCAACTTGCTTGGATACAACATCTCTTTACCGAGATAGGTCATGAGATTAAAGGGCCATTACCACTTAATTGTGATAATCAAGGAGCCATGTTCCTAGCCTCTAATCCTGCTCAAGAAGAAAGGTCTAAGCATATTGCTATTCATTATCATTACATTCGAGATGCAGTACAAGAGTTAAATGAACTCGAACTGTATTATGTTCCAACTACCGATCAAAAGGCTGACATCTTTACTAAGAATGTTACCTTTGATAAATTCCGAATAGGATGC